>VZRL01005734.1:2729-45710 GCA_013397895.1 Origma solitaria
CACCCCCCCCGCCCCCCCACCTTCACGGCGCGCGGCCGCCACCCCTCGCGGTACTTGGCGCGCGACTCGCAGGCTCCCAGCTGCGCGTGGTGCCGGCACGGAGCGCCCAGACCGCCGCTACTGCTGCTGCTGCCGGCCGCCATCTTCCCATCGCCCCCCACGCCCCGCGACGCACAGCCCCATTGGCTCCCTCAGTGAGGGGGGGAGACGGAGCCGCGCCCCACGGCTCAGGAGCCAATCAGAGGCGGGCAGCGGGGAAATGCCGCGCCCGCATTGGCTGGCAGCGGGTTGTACCACTGCCGCGGGGGTGGCAGGGACAATTCCCCCCCGCCCGCGGCCGCCCCGGGTAGGCAGGTCCGTGCTCGGGCGGAGCGGGCGCGCAGGGTCCGGCGGCCGCGGCCATGTGGGGCTGTGGCGAGCCTGGCGGAGCTGCCGCCGCCACGGTCGTCCTGAGCGGGACCCGCGACTGTTTCCTGCACCTGCCGCCCGCACTGGCCTCGCTCCTCCGCCTGCAGCAGGTACCGGGGCGGCGCCGCTCGGGGCCCGGGCGGAGGGACGCCTCAGGCAGGCAGGGAGGATTATGTGAGCGCACCCCCGCATCCTGTTGCCGTGGCGACACAGAGCCCTCCTCCTCTCGGGACCCCTCACAGGGAGACATCGGGGAACCCCTCCTTCCCTGCCCTCTTGCGTGGCCCAGTGTCGTCACCGATTCCTAATAAAACGCGGCAAAAATTGGAATTTATCTTCCCCAACGTGGTCTGGCACTGTGCGCATCTGCGTCTCCCTCAGCACTCCCTATTTCATACCAGATTTCGCAGTAACCCGCCACCATTAAGCGATTTATGTGTAAATGTAAAACTCAGGTAGGAGGTGAGGTGGTACATCCATGCAGAATCCTCATTCTTGGTGTACAATAATAAAATGTCACCGCAGAAAGGGACTCCCGTCATGCACAGCCCTGCTGAGGACGCGGGGTCAGTTGCAGGGAGTGCACCTTACATTGCAAATAACATTTCACACGTGGAAACGGGAGGAGAGACACTGTGTGCCTCTTGTGCCATGAACACAGAACTAAGAGTGCCAGCAGAACAGGGTGGAAAATGGCAGGAATGAGCCGAGAAAGAAGCAAGCAAAGCTCAGGAGTCCTTTCACAGCTTCTCTGGGCCAGGTAGGCCTCCCTTGGCGTGGGTGTCCTCATGATTTCCCAAGGCCAAAAAGGACGTTTCACAACAGGAAACAATCCAGGCGTGTAAAAACTTGCTGTTCTGTCTTTGAGGTAGTAGAAGGAGGTTGTTGGAATTGGAAGAAATGCCATATTAAATGTAAGCTTCATTTCAGCTGCAGTTTCTGAATGTTTACAGATCTGCTGGCAAGAGAGAGGAGAAAGGAGTGCAGTTGCTTTGAAGCCTTGTAGTGTCATTCTGAACATCATTTCTTGTGGCGGACTCCTGCTTTTGCTTAACTTGAGCTGCAAAATGAAAAGATAGGATCTCTGAAAACCTGATAGAAATAGCATATTAAATACATCTCATTAATAAAAATGTTTAAAAGGGGATAAATGGAATCAAAAGCTGAATCTGATTTTAGCAGATATTACATAAGTGAATGACAAAATTTTGTACAAAATTCAATGTTGTGTGAAGATTAGACAGTGATGCTTTATCTGTTGGAGTACAGGGAACTAAATATTACATTTGATAAAAGGATCTTGAAAACATTGTAGATATTCTCTGAAAATGTTTTGAGAATTTATCCAAAAAAGTTAAATAATACTTGAAATTATTAGAATACTGTTGAGAAAGAACAGAACGTCACTATGTTAACAAGTAAATCTGTTGTATATCCACAGTGTATGTTGTCTTGGTCACTTGATTTTCATAAAAATAGTAACTTAAAAAAAACTACAGATATTATCAGTTGAATGATACCATGTAAGAGAAAGTGTCTTTATGGATACTGGCTGAACATATTGAGATTCTTCAGTTTGAAATCAAAATACCTGAGCAGTTCTGAAACAGATTGATAAAATCATTTTGGTCTTGAGTTAATGTGATTTTTGACTTATTTTAAGTTTGTCACAGAAGCACTCTTGGAGACCATGTAAATGTTATAATTTTTGTGAAATCAAAGTGTATGTTTATTTCTTCTCCTCATTTGGGAAATACAAATGTGCAGTTGCACATTTCTGTAAAATATTTTTTGGTACACTGCAATGCAGAAGAAAGGAAAAAGAATTAATTTTCTTACTTCAAAATAGTCCGTAAAGATAAAAAGCTGCTTAAGAATTGAAACCAACATGCACTTCTATGTTAAGAGTTGTGCAACCAAGTTGTAAAATCCAGATAATATCTTTAATTCCTTTAATCTGTAATCAAATATGGGTTAGGTTGTCTGTTAGTCATCTTACTTAGCTTGTTTTATATTAATTTATTTTATTTCTTTGAAACTCATAGGGCCAAGCTGTAAAAGTATCCTGTGGTCATCAGCCAATATTTTTGAGCTGGATGGAAATCAGGCATCGAAGTCACCAGGATGAAAATATTGCAGAGATTAATAGATATTTGGCAGAGAAACTTGGCATCACAGATGGAGAACAGGTTTGAAATGCTGTCTTTTTTTCTGTTTAAATAAAGAGTATATTGGAAGATAAGTGAAAAGGTAATATTTCACAAGCTGGCTATGGCCTTGTTCTAGCATTTAGACAGTTTCTTCATTTACATCTGCTCATGAGGGAAGTTAAGTGTCAATGAATGTCTTGAACATTAAAAGATTTGCTCATTAAATCGATTGCCTAAACAGTGTTAGGATAGGCTTGTGGGTATGCCTTTTCAAGGCTGGAGCAACTATTTTCAGTGACACTTATTTTAAGAAAATACACTCTTCAGCAATTGCAAAATTTGGGAATAGGAATATTTTGCTTGGAGTTCCTGTTGTTTTACAGTAACTATTGTCTTCTTGCAAATTCTTGTTTAACTTATTTGGGGTTTAAATTTTCATCCCTTTTTTTGCCCCTTCGCCATATGTCCCTGTGTTTCCTTTCTCTTGGAATATGTGTATATTCACCTGTTACATGTATATATAAATGTACCTCTTGTATAGTCACCTCTTACTCTTGAAAACTCTGTTGAACTTCTCTTAAACGACTATTTCATTGAGCAGAAGTTGCAGAGATGCCCAAGAGGCAGACAGACTTTTCTGACATGGGACTATTAAAATCTCCAAATTGAAGGATTTTTTTCTGTTAATAGGTAGAGATGTAAACAAACAAGAATAGAAAATTACTGCTCTACGCAGTGTTACTGTGTAGTAACTTCATATATGTCTATTCTCTCATATGCAAAATTTAGTTCTAGCAATTAATAGCCTTCAACAGGAAAACAGAGGAAACCTAAGAAAACCTCACCCAGCTCTTGCTTGGGAATAATCATCTGTGCAATTGAGTAAATATATTATTAATTAGGTAGTTTTGCTATTGTTTTGGATTCAGGAGTTACATGTTTGCTGTGTTTCGTAATAGTATGATCTTCTATTTGCCGTGCTGGGAAAAAGATATTCCTCTGAATTATTACTTCAAATGAAAGACATAGAGGAATTCAAAACTGATTGTTACTTTTATAAAAGGTGACCTGATGTAACTCTCTTGGGTAACTCTCAGAGGACAGGTAACTAGTTTTCTCTCAGGAAAAGAGTTAATGACACTTCTTGGAAAATTACTTGCAAGATGTTGTTTGAAAATTGGGTTTTTTTGTCAAATGAAACCTTTGGCAAAACTGACTTTTGAAGTACATATTTAATGCATTCTGAATGACCTCAGACACAATAGCTTTTATCATTCCTCCTGATAAACAGGGCATCAAAACTGTTCGATGGAGGTGGGGCTGCTTCCAATTAAAGCATTCATTAAGGAGCTGGGCTTGCTTTTCTGTTGTACTTTTCCCTAATTTTTCAGCTGGTTTTGCTTTGTCTGAATTTGTGCACAAGTCAATGAATTTTTCATCTTTCTGAAGTCCTGGAGATTTAAAAATAAAGGTTAAAAAATGGAAAGATGTTTATGTGATCAAGGTTTATTAAAAATTGATTGTTTCTTATCACCTGATACAGCTCCTGATGCTTTTCACATTCTCTGTTATTGATGTCTCCAAGCTTAATGTGATGCATTTGCCATCCACTGAGCATTCGTTTGCTTATGAATTACCTAGTGTCATTAAGATGGTGTGTGTTCCACGTTTTTGACTTGTGGTTCCAAGCAGTGAAAACATAGTGAAGTATTTGTCAGTTTTCTAGTTGAAATAAAGGTGGAGCTTTTATATATTTAGAAATAAGAAGTTAAATATTTTGGTGTTACTTTTGCTAGGTATTTCTTGAACCCTGTTCCCACGTGTCCTCCTGTCAGCAAGTAGAAGTGGAACCGCTCACAGCAGATGATTGGGAAATTCTGGTAATAAAACCCCTTCCATTGTTCATGTTCTTGTCTTACAGATGACTGAGATTTTGGCTCAAGCAGTTCAATGCCTCATTCTTTTCAGCCTCTAAGAAAATACTAAATGTGGTGGAGTTTACTTGTATTTTATATTTCAAAATATGTATTAGAAAGAGACATACAGATTTTTTTCTTCAAACAAATGTCAAAAATGCACACAGTATTTAATTTATAATGGTATCACATTTCCCCAGGAGCTGCATGCTTCCTCTCTTGAAAGACATCTTCTTGACCAGATTCGAGTGGTGTTTCCAAGAGCCATCTTTCCGGTCTGGGTTGAACAGCACACCCACGTTTACATCAGAATCGGTAAGCAGCGCTGAAGGCAGCTCCTGAAAGCTGCTTTGCAGGAGTGGATGCATTCATTGGCATCTTTTGTTCATGCTTAGGTACACTTGTGCCAGCAGCCCCATATGGGAGATTAGAGCCATGCACAGAGCTTCTGGTATGTCCCAAAACACACGGACCTGCAGAAAATATCACCAGCACGCCTTCCACGGAAAGTGACATCCTGCTCAAAAATTTTGTGAAAAATAACATGGAGCAAGAAGAAACATTAAAGGATCCGTTTGCCAAACAACCTTACTTAAAGCCTGGAGTCCTTGAACAGAGTAAGGCTGATGTAAATGTGACGTTTGGCTCAAGTGTTCTCCCAAATATATGGAATTTCATAGGGAACATTTTCTCTAATACGTCTGAGCAGAAACAAAAGACTTCATGTGAAAACGATGAAATGAGCACCTTCAAAGACAAGCGGCTGAACTTAATTCACATGGATTCCGTTTTTAGAGTATGTCAGTCCCAGCCTCCCAGTGTACAGAATGTATCCACCACTCATGCATTTCTGAAGTGCAATGCTGTTCATGTTTTTCCGTGGAATTTAGAATATATTGATTTGGATCCAAATCCTGTGGTATCTTATGGGAAAATTAATGAGCTTCTTTCCCCAAGACAGCGTCATCAAGAAGCAAAACAAAACCTGCCACTTGAAAAGCAAAATCATTTGACTAGTACACAAGACAAAAATCCTTCGAATTCTAATAGCAGTCAAGCATCCAGTGAGGGATCTGTTGTTCAAATCGTTTGGAATGGATTTGAAGACCTAAAGAGTGTCATAGAGTGTGGCCACAATGGGGAGGCCCTGCATATCGGAAGAGTTTGGGTCAGTTTGAGCACGCTGTGTTTTGGGCATTTTATTTTATACTACTTTCTATTGGTTAGTGGTGGTACTGGCTACTTAACTTGCGGGTTTGGGCTGTAGACTTTGTGTTTATCTCTCCATTCGAGAATCAAATCGAGACTAGAATCAAATACTGTTTACTAGAGCCGTGCTTTGCACTTGTTCTGGACTACACTACACCATCATTCTCCAAGATGTACAGTATGCTCTGGGTTTCTGCACACTTAGCATTTTTACTGCAAATGAGGAAGATGCTTCAGTGTTTCTGAAGGCAATATATGCTTCCTTCACTATCTGTAGGTAGCCATTGTATTAATAAGACAGTGAAAGTATCTTGTTTACATACATTCAGTACTGCATGAAAAGACTTTTCATCCGTTAATGCTTTGAAATGTGCCTTGCACCCTAGGGATCATCAAACTGTAAAGCAATGGGATCACATATCATAGTGCTACATGATGTTTGTGAGTCCTTTTATATACTCTTTAAAATACATCTTAAAAATTGATATCAAATAACCAGCTTGTATAATTTAAACTATTTTAGTTTTTGTATGCCATTTTGCAAGGTGGCACAAGTCGGTATGGAGATACTGTTGCTTCAGCTTGTTCTGATAGAAATACTGCCTGATGATGTTCTTTCTTTCCTGGAAGCACATGTGAGATCAAAAACAGAAACAAAAACCAGGTCAAAAACAAAACAAAAGCAACCAAACAAAAAAACCCACACAAAAAAGATAAAAGACACACACCAAAAAAACCCCCACCAAAAAAACCCCAAAAAACTTCAAATCATCGTTTGACTGTTTTGCCATAATGCATTTCTCACCATTCAATTATTGCCTTGTTAAGAATGAGAGCAAGAGCCTGTAGTGGTATTTGCCACAAAGTCTTTTGACAGAAGTAATGATTTTCTGAATGCCAGCAATCATAAAGTCTCTTGGAGTTAATAAATATTTATGAGATGTTTTCAAATTGGTGTAAGTTTAAAATACCACAGATTAATTGAAAAGGAGTTTCCTTAAAAGGGCAAACTGATTAGTATGATTTAGGGAGACTGGATTTTCTGTCTGCTGCAGGTCTTGCTTAGTTCTGTCCTCTATAATGACCTGTGTATATTTACCTGCCCATGTAAGGTTAATTTTAATCAGCAAATGAAATGAAATTGTTGTGTTTCTCCTATACTAAGAGCATGCTTGCAGTGTTCTAAGAATCTCTCCTAATTCTTCTTTTTTGAGCTTTTGGGTTTTATTCAAAGAAATTAGTAGAAGGTCAGCTGTAGTGAGCACTTTCACAAATAGGATGAAAGGTAATTAGAAGTGTACATGTATGAGTAATATCACTGGATATCACTGGATATCACTTGGATATCACTGTCAATTTTATAAATTCCTTCTTAATTCTCTTGATCAGTGATCAAATATAGAGGTTCCATTAGTGCTGAAGAGATTGATGTAGTATTATAAATGCAATGTTGCAACTAGTTTTCTTTTTAATATTTCCCTTTTTTTGCTTTTATTTTAAATATTTCAGATTCCAGATGGTCTGAGAAAAAAACTACGTATTGAAATACATTCAACAGTCCGAATAAAGTCAGTTGAATCTATTCCTAAAATTCCTGTATCTCTTACACTGCAGCCCAAACAGAACTTAGTGAGTTGATATTCTTGATCACGTATTTGTTCATATATTGGAAAACTGATAATGTTGCTCTGGTCAGACTGGGGGGTGAGGGGGTTATGTGTATGTTTATTTGTTTTAATTTGTTCGGTGATAATTTGGAAATTGTCTGTTGCTGCCCATGGACATAATTCCAAAGGAATTTATTTTTTGTGTAATTCCCTGTTTTTTCTTTTTATTATGCAATTTTAAGTTAATAGGTTGCTATGATTTACTTAAACAGAGCTTATCTAGTATTTGTATTTTGATCAATGTACTATAAACATCCAGCCATTAAATTTTGGGTTGCTCTTGCTAGATAACTCCAAATAGTTAAAATGCTAATTGTAACAATTTTCTGTGTAAATTAACTGGTAGATGTCACAGAGCATGGAGAAAATTGAACTTCTGAATTTTGACTCGTTGTTTCCTGAAGCTATTATAGGATATAGCACCTTTTAAACGTAGCACTTTTAAAATCATAGGGTTTTCCATTATTCTCAGATTGTGAGAATTTCTGATGTTGACATGAAGGAGGAATGGCACTGGTAGGGAAACTAGACATTTTTTGTTAAATTAGGTCTCAGGTATAAAGAATCACTGTCAAAATAGCAATAATTATCAATAATAATTTTGCATCAGACCTTCGCTTAAAGTACATTAATATGGGTTCAAACCTAGCAAATATTAAATGTATACCTTTAATCCTATAAAAACAAACACAAAAAAGAAACAGAATCATAGAGTTAAGGAAAAAATATCCAGTTTAAATCTTCTGGGAGAAGGCATGCTTAAATTTTCCCAACATTGCAATGCCCAGACAATTGTAGTTAAATTATCATTATTTTTATGTGCTGTTTAGTTTTTTACTTTCTTTTTTCTTTTCTTCATGCTAAATATTTAATTCTTTAAGTTATATCATTGAATCCCTCTGTTTTCCTATAAGTGAGACATATTCTGAGCATCTGTGACAGTAGGAACATACTTAGTAGCAGTTCTCACTGTCCATCAGATGTACCTTTGGAATGATGTATTTCTTCCTTGTTTGTGTGACACTTTCTTTATACTGTGTGACACTGGCCTGATTATCTCCCATGTTAGCTCCCCCTCAAAGCTTTAAATACAGCATTTGCCATCATAGCAAGACTTAGGCAGGTTTGTTCTTTATCCCCAATATTCTAACTTGGTTTCTTACCTACAGAAGAACTGCATTTTTTAAAATATATTGGAGATAGAAGAATTATTAGTTGTAATTGATGATCCTTTTGGGTCCCTTCCAACTCAGAAAATTCTGTTATATTTTGGCAGTAATCTGCTAAAATCATAAAAAAGTAGTTATGTGTGCTTCTGTATATTTTAAATACAGATTTCTCCTTTTCCTTTCTAATTGAGTTAAAGTTTTGTCAGTTCTGGGGAAGAACCAGACAAATGCAGAAAGAATTGTTACAGTTACTTTCATTTTCCTTTCTGAACACTGCTTCCAGGATCTTCACTGATTCCCCGTTTTCTACATGGGAATTATGTGTCTGTGATTAGGAACTTAGCCAAGAGGTACAGGATCTAGACTCAATTTCTTTTCCTGTTCCATTTATCTAGGTGATCTGGGTTAAGTTGCTTGGTCTCTGAAGTTTGTTGGTGATGCCTCTGTACTGGATGAGCCCAGGGTTTTTTTTATAGGAAAAGGGTGTACAGGAAAGAGGGCTGTAGTGAGCACCTGAAATAAGTCTCAGGTCAATCTCGGTGCATATCTTCAAACCCAGGGTCTGAGCAGTGCCCTTGGATCAGGCAAGACATATAAGTAAAACAAAACCAAAAGCTCTTCCTTGCCCTCATGTCAATGTTCCAAGGAAAAAATATTAAGAGGTGGTTTAATACTCAGCTGGGGCTGTAGCAGGGGCTGCACAAGTGCCGTCTCTAGAGCAGTTGGTGGAAATGGTGTTTGTTGGCAAAATGCTGTTTTCTAAATAAGTAAAACTCTTACATTTCTTCCGTCTCTCTGCTGCCGTAAAAGAAACAAATGCCTTGTGTATAGGAAGAAAACATTTTTAGTTATTTTTTATTTACCTCTCTTCCCCATTTAGCATGAAGACATACATGAAGATGATGTTAAATGTGCATTCAGTTCTTGGCTGCAGGATTCCACTACTGATGATCACCCATGGATAATGACAAGCACTGACAGTATACATCTGTCTGTTAAAGAAGGCAAGGATAATACTGTCCTGTCTGCTATGGAATTTGCCATTAGCCAGTATACCATTAGCCAGTATACCATTTAATTTCTGTGTACACCTTTTAATGGAACTAATACCTCTTTACACTGAAAGTGTAAGCTTGAGTTACCCTTTAATCATGATTAACCTTTTTTATTCTTTCATTTTGGATTATGTTTTAGTAATATTCTCATCTGTCTCATCTTGTGAGGAATGAAAACTGAATTTATTTGGCATTTTAATAGTTCTTCATTGTGTTTTTACAGGAATGGAGGAGTTTGTCCTTAGTGCAGTGCATCCCATGCACACTGAAGAAAATAAGTCTGAGAATGTTTTCGTACTGAGTCCCAGTTTGCTGCAAAAGACAAATATACAAGTAAATATCACATAGTATCAGGTATCAAGTAATTTAAATTGTTATACTTGTTTAAAATATATTACATTTTGTATGTAATATATTTCCATTTCCCTTTTAAAGTAAATGTCAGTCTATTCGTTAAATTATATCTGCATCCTTTATGTTATTTTGTAGCTTGAGGCCCTGCTGAGATTCCAGGCATGCCATGCTTGTCACTGAGTTTCATAGTCCACAGCAAACTCTCAGAAAAATCAGAAGATGGGAAAGTCAGTACTGTCCAAGTTTGAACATCCTTATACTTACTTGTATATGTACCACCCTTTTACTTCGTTGTTCTTTCCCTTGGTAACTACATCACTTCTCAGTGTATCTGGCAGGAACAGTTACTTGCTCTGGCAAAGATGAGACATTTTCCTGCCACACTCAAACCTACCACACTCACCCTGCCTTTTCTCTAATACAGTTTCTGTGCCTTCTGTTTCTTCCATATTTCATTTCTCAGGAGAGCAAATATTTCTATTCAGTATTAGGATTACTGTTTCCATCAGTAATTCTGGTTGAACCAGTGCCCATTACTTCAGGGTATGGTTATAGAAGTGGGATAATGTTTTTTTTTTCATTTTTAAACATACAGTGAAATTCTAGTGGACAATTAAGGTGTCTTTTCGCTGTTCAGAATGGAATTTGTCTGCAAAATTTAGAATTGCTGTTAAAAAAAAAAGAGCTTCCTTTTACTAGTAGTAGAGGAAGGCTTCTAGAAATTGTTCTAGTGACTGGTACTAAGGTTAAAAAGCAAAATGCATTTCTTATTAGCAGTGTCAACATCTCCTACTAGCCTGTTGTTACCTGTGAACCTCTGTAACCCCTGTTTGCATGCACGGCTTTCCATACTAGCTCCCTGGTGAACAAGATTGAAAAATTTGTGCCAGGTGTTTTGTCAAGTTACTTTTCTCTCAGTCAGACACCTGACCTGTTCCACTATTCTACCTCATGAGCTCTCCTGCCAGCACAACAGGGGAGGGCACAGGAGAAGGAACAAGGTGCAAGTAGGGAAAGAGAGAGTGGACTGCACAGTCTGGTATAAACAGCAGTTGGCCCAAAGTCTAATCTTACATTATTAAATCAGTGTCAACACTAGATTGTATTTTGGAAGTAGCTGTATCTATTCCATTTCACCAATGCACCCTTCTTTCAAGCACAGTAAGCATCAGCAAAGCATACATGCAGCATTTTCTTTACACAGCTCCAGGAATGGCTAGTCACTTCATACCCTTCTTCTGTAGTTATATTTAATCTAAAGTCCTAACTCTCCTTTGTTGTAGGTTCTTTTACATCCTGTAAGTAGAAAAGCTGATGATGACAGCCAGCCATCGACACCTGATAGAGACAAGAACCTTCCGTACCACAAACTAAGTGATTTAGGGTGAGGCATTTTCATAGAAAAAAAACATGAGGGAATGGGAATAAATTAGAATTAGAAGAAAATAACATTGGTGGAAATGCAGATTTTTTGAAGACTAAGCAAAACTCTGCATAATTTGGCTTGTGTCAGGTTCAGAGCTTATCCTATTTTATGCAGATGGTTAATTTTGTCCTTGAATGGTTTTACTGCAGTGAATAAAAAACTTTATGTGTCGAAAGGTACTTAACATACTGAAAATTTCGGCATGTGTGTCAGTAGGATAGAAGGTCTCAGAAATGAGACTGCCTCAGAATGGAAACTCAGAACTGAGTTTTAGAAGAAATACTGATAGTTTAGCAGTTCTTGCTATTCTTAATAGTATGAGCAGACCTACATTGCACCAAGGGATAGTGGGGTGGTTTTAGCTGAGGTGTTCAAATGAAACAAAATTTATAAGTTGCACTCTGCCAGTCCTTGTAGCCCAGTAACTTCAACGTGTTTACTTGTTCAACTACATTTAATAGTGAGGATCTCAAAGAACTGTAGTTCTTAAAAGTTTTATCTGAATCAGCTGAGGAGTGAAATGTAGAGTGCTGTGGTCATCAGTACAAGGGAAAACAGTGGTACTGTGTAGCAAACATGAAGTTGGGATGGAGTAGAGGGGACATGATACGCTTGGAGTATTGTGATAGTGTGCTGTCAGTGCTGGGAAAGGCAACTGGGAATACAATCTGTCAGCATTCTAACTTCCCCATAGTGAAAGCCTTTACTGCCTACGGGGCATGCACTGATGCTACCTTAGGCCATTTAATGTTTCCGTTACCCTACAGAGGAGTGGACAAATTAGGAACATCTTTATTTGAACACATAAGCCACAGTCTTTTGGGGCGTCCTTTATCTCAGAAGCTGACTGCTATTGCTGTGGGACTGCGAAGTGGAGGGGTGCTTCTCACAGGAGGAAAGGTACACACTTCTGCTTTGACCTTGCAAACTCTTGCACATTGTTTCCTGTAGTTACAAAATGGTTGGCATTAGTTTTCTTTGATACTATACAAGTTCCAATGAATAAAGAACAAGCTGAAAAAAAGAGCAGTTAACGGAACAGAGGTAATTCAGTAAAACATTATCACACACACACATATATACATGTATATATATATACATATATATTTTTGCGTTTTAAAGATTGCTACAAGGCAATTTCAATCGGAGATTCATCTACTTTGTGCTTATATTATGATAAACACCTATTGTCTTTGAAGTATTTGAATGAAAATAAGCATATATTTTCTCTTGTGTTCTAACATAAAATGGCAGTGGAGTGGATACTGTTATCTTCCTGTTGCCTCTTACAGTGATCCATTTAATAGCATATGTCACTGAACCTAGCAGATGTCTTAATGCTGGACTTGGTGGAATCAGAACACTGTACTGGATGTATCCACTCTGAATTTATTTTTGTTTCACTCTACAGCTTTGGTCCCTACCAAGTGATACAGAGGCAGAATACATACGTACTTTTACTGAGGAATAAACCCAGTGTGTGTACAGTTTCCCCAGCTTGTTGACTGCTGCATACTGTGACAAAAACTCAGAAACACAGGGAATTGGCTCTGTCAATTAAATTTAGCTCACATTTATTTTTGTAGGGAAGTGGAAAGTCAACATTAGCAAAGGCCATCTGCAAAGAAGCTTTCGCTAGACTGGATGCTCATGTAGAAGTAATAGATTGTAAAGCTTTAAGAGGTATGATAATAGTTTTTTTTAATCTCCAATGTTTGCTGTATGATAAAGAGGCACAATTATGAAGTTACTATATTTGGTCTGAGTAATTTTTCTAGTATTTTTGCTGGTTTTGCAAGGATGTTTGATTCCCGACAATTAGAGTCTTTAACTGTCTGATGAAAATACAGCTGCTGTAAGTTTATTTCACACTTCTGTCAGTTTCTGTCCCACATACCACCACCAAATTCAAACCATGCTTGCCATGCCTGTTTCTAATTGTTACAAAGTAGGAAGAAGTTGCAAAAGTTGACCTGTGTGTTTTTTCAGCTGTGCTAGCTGAAACAAGTATTTTGTTAACAAACCATAAGTGTTAAAGGATACCTGTACTCAGTGAAAGGATGACACAGGCACCAAAGAAGGACTGAATGACTGACTGAAACCTGATCTATGGTGGCATATTTACTAACCTAGTGTATTTGGCAATAGGCCTCTAACACTTGTGATTATAGATGATGAGATGACTCCTTAGGTTTCGTGAGTTCAAAACAAGTATTTTGTGCAAAGATGGAAGACAGCGAAATAGGCTTTTTTCTGCTCGTGCATTTTACTGGCTTTTCTAATACTGGACTGTTTTCACACAGAGCCGTTATATTGCCTCACTATATTCTTTTTGCTTAATTCACTACTTAAGCTGGAGCTCCTTGCACCAGAGAAAAGGGGAGAGATTGATAATGAGCTAGGTCTTTTGCCCTGGAAAACTCTTCAAGTTGCAGGATACTTTAGTAGCTATTTTAGAGTGCTGCTGATACTTCACTGATTTTAACTGTCTAGAAATTAGACTTGTGGCCTTCTTTAGTGGTTAGTGAAAGATGGTTAATCTCATTTTAGAGCATCTGGAACCTTCTAGTACTTTTTTGATTGAAGATGTGGTCTCTACTGATTGTTGACTTTGGTTTAGTCTTGGTATCTGGATTTATAGATGTAAAGTTAAGACAGACAAATCAAAATATTGTGAGCATGATGTAGTCAGTCTGATTTTTTCCTGATATTTTCTGTCATTCTAATAGTATTTTGTTTTAGGAAAAAGATTAGTAAACATAAGGAAAAATGTGGAAGAAGCTTTTTTAGAGGCAGCATGGAGACAACCATCCATTCTTTTGATGGATGATCTTGATCACATTGTCGGAGTACCTTCTACACCAGAACATGAGAACAGCCCTGAAACTGTTCAAAGCAATAGACTTGCTTATGGTAATACTGTGCTACCTGTGTCTGGATAAAAATACAATGCAATTTAGAATTTCTTGCTCCTGAGTTGTACTGTCCTACCTGAACAATTCTGTCTGTATCATTACTGCCTCTGGACCATGTGGTATTCAGGCAAAGATTCACAAATTATGGTATGTAGGCATTTGTGGACCACTGGCTGAATCAAAATAATCCACTCTGGATCTTGGAGTAGTCCTTGCCAATGTCCTTCCACCACTGATGCTGCTGGTACTGCCTGCTGTCAGTGACACTGCCAGTGCTTGAGGCTTCTCCATTCTTTTTTTATACAGTTCATACACTCAAATACATTGCAATTGATTACAAATTGCAGATGAATCATTAACTGCTAATTACTGTTAAATTGATTTTTTGTTTTCTGCAATTATTATTTATAATTACAGCGGCACATCAGTTTGATACTTACTGATATTTAGAACCAACTCCTTTTAGATAAGTACCAATTTCTTTATCATCCTTCTTGGTATACATTGTAGAACTTCTGTTTTCTTTTACATTGTAACAGCCCACAAACGTTAAAAATACGATGATCAGTTGTAGTTTGATATTTCTTACATGGTTCCCTTTTATTCCCAAAAGTCTAGGCTGTGATAAGTTGCAAAGTAAAATTAAATCTAAATTATCAAGATTAATAAAGTCATAACAAAAATATCTTCCAATTCTTAGCTTAGTTTGAGGGAGTTAGCATATTTTTTTCTGAATTACTTTTGAAGTTCAAAAAATCTTACTGTCATTTCTCTCTTAAAAATGTGCTTTTAAATTACATGCAGAATTGTTTGGGTTTCTTATTACTTTACTTAAAGGTATAATGCATGCAACAGAGCTTTAGAGTTTTAAAGATTATTTCTTGAAGATCTACCTTGCATCCTTAATTTTTTATTTTTATGTATTACTGTTTTACTAGAGTGCTTATTTTCTAGGCTTAAGATCTGTTTTTATTCTTACAATTTTTCCTTTTTTGTTTGCATGGAGGGAGTAATAGCACACAAAAGTAGACTTCATTAGTGATGTTACAAAATCAGCTTTTAAAAAGCACTTCTAATGGCATTTTCTTAATGGAATGTGCTGACCTTTTCACTATACCTCTTTTTTTCCTAGTTTAAAAAAAAAATTAAATGTGGGAATAAAAATAATATATCACAAAGCTGTTATATTTTGTGTGCACTAATGCTGCTCTCCAGGGTTAGGGTAATTTTTGTTATTTTGCAATTCATGCAGCAATATCTTCTGTGTTTAGTTTTGAAAGATCTGATGAAAGAAGTTATTTCCATGGGGAGTTTGATTGCATTAATTGCCACAAGTCAGTCTGAACATACCCTTCATCCTTCCCTGGTTTCAGCACAAGGAACTCATGTATTTCAGTGCTTCAAATGTATCCGATCTCCAGATCAGGTAAATTCAAATAAAAATGCTTAAAATGATGTTTGTCTTCCCAGCAGCCTCAAATATGATTCTGGAACAGCTGCAAAAATAGTAGGTTACTCCTGAGGATGAGAAAAAAATCTGGAAATCTTAGAAGTACTTTCGCGATACTTTAATACCTCAGAACTTATATCTGTCATTATAAAGTTTTAAAAAAATAAAAGTAATCCAGTGGAAACTCCAGTTGGCTTCCACTCTTCAGTGGTAAGAGAAGGGAGTATTCAGAGGACATTTCAGTTCAACACAAAACAAGTCAGGTTGTCTAACACAGGTAAGATATGCATGTCTCCTTGTTACCTGTAAGAGGATCCCAAAGAAACTGCTTTGTAAAAACATTAAATCATCAAGTTAGTTATATGAAATTAAACATAACTGTGTTTTTTCACAGCTCTGTGAAATAAGTATGTCCCTAGAATGTGTATTTTAAAAATATTATTAAAATTAAATGTTCATTTCATGGGAAAGTTTCAGGTTTGTTTCCTATATTAATACTAACCCTTTACATTTGAACATAGTCCAATTTGAAAAGAAAAATTGGTAGAGAGAAGAATGAACGGTGTTAACTTCTGTGCAGGAGAAAGCAGATCCTTTGAAACCCTTATTCCCTAATGACTCATTTGTATTTTATATGAGTTGTTCCTGTCTGCTTGTCTTCAGTCACAGGTCAGCAATTAAAAACCACTGATGAGGGGATGCTGTGTTACATGACGTTTAACTTCCTCCCACTTCCTGCAAGTCTCCTTTTATTGTTTTTAATGCTAATACTCAAATAAGGATGAGACATCACTGGAAAAGTCAATATCTCAAAAGATACCAAATTATCTGAAGTGTTTTTATCTAGCACAATATATTTAATCTCAAACATATTCTCTGCTCATACTGACAAAATGAAAGGTGTGGTTTTTCCTGTGAAATAGAAGAAATGGGTGTAAAACAGTAGAATCTGGGGAGGGAGGCATGTTTCATTATTGTTGAATTTAAAGTATCTCTGGTAAGGTAAACATTTAAAGATATAAAACTAGTGAATTATTGACGTGCATCTGAAGAACTAGCATTTGTTCATATTGCTTAGGTTTTGTTGTTTAAAGGTTTGGTGTTACGCAAATATTTAACAAAATTTTAGTAAGTCATGCTTATTTACTCTTTGAATTCTTAAACTCCATATAAATCATAAACTCAGTGCACACTTGCTGCACAATTCTGTTTTTCAGAAGCAAAGATGTGAAATGCTGTATTCCATAATGAAGAAGAAATTGAATTCTGATCCAAAGGACTTCTCTGATCTTGACCTCCAATGTATTGCAAAGGAAACAGAAGGTTTTGTTGCTAGAGATTTTACTATGCTGGTTGATCGTGCCATTCATACCTGTGCTTCTAACCAGAATGCACTGGATAATGGTGGTATGTTGACAACAAAATCTCCTATTTCATATTCTTACTTCTGTTATCCAGAACTGGTGGAATAATACAGAAATAAACCCCCAGTTTTGATATTTTACGTTTAAAATTTATTTAATTGTAACATATTGTGAGGAATTTGTTGCTGGTAGTCTGTGCATTTGGATGTTTTTCAAGATTTTTTTTTTTTTAAGCAGATTTGAACCTGTCAACTGTGGATTTTCAGAAAGCTCTAAAAGATTTTACTCCATTAGCTCTGAGAAATGTCAACCTTCATAGACCTAAAGATGTTGGCTGGGACAGGATTGGTGGCTTAAAAGATGTGAAGCAAATGCTCAGGGATACCATCATGTTACCTGCAAAGGTACTAAGTTATTTTAAATTAGTTAATTGAATTTTGTACATAATGTTAATAGGGAAGAATTATTTTTTAAGGTGTGGCACAGTATTTGATAGAAAGATGACAGTCATGATTTTAAGCTACTTTTGTAGCTTTCCAATCTTCAGCTGTCTTCAGCTACTGGAAAACGCTTTCTCCTTCCCTTTCTCTCTTTCAAATAGAGAAGGCAGTGGCTGAGCTTTACTACAGATCAAGTGTTGCTCTACAGTATTGGAGTATTGCCACACTTGGTTGCAGGGTTTTTGACTAGACTCTGTAAAGACAACATTTACAGCTGTCTTCTGCAGTGCTTTTGCTAGAAGAGTATTTTCTTCTGGATGAATGACAATCCATCAATCTCCCTCTATTTTACTTTGGCCTTTTTGCCTTGCTTAAAACTTGAACACTGAGATGAGCCATTGGGCATTGAGTCTTCAGAGAAATGACTGAAAAGTATATTAGATCATATAATTCAGTGATTAAAATAGGAATTTAGAACTACCAGTATGGACAATATAAAGCTCTAGTCCATCCCTATTCTGTCCTGTTTCCTCGTGGTAGAAAATCCCACTTGTTTGTATTTTGGGTACCTATGAAACCTAGGAACCTAGTTCAGCCCCAGGTAAACTAAAAACAGTCCAGATGAGCTGTTGGGATAATATTGGGGATATAATAGATTAGATGCATTCTGTTTCAACAAAAATCTTCACTAGTCAGTGGGGTAACAGTACATTACAGAATACTTACTTATTTTAGAATATATCATATTGAAACTCTTTTCCAGTATCCAGAATTATTTGCAAACCTACCCATACGACAGAGATCAGGAGTTTTGCTGTATGGAGCACCTGGAACAGGAAAAACACTGCTGGCAGGAGTGGTTGCGAGAGAGAGCGGGATGAATTTCATCAGCATCAAGGTAGCAAGATTATAAGATTAACTGAGTAATTTTATTAACTGAATTAAATAGCTTTATTACTGAGAGCTTTTTGGATACTTATTCATTAGGCAGAATTACAAAATTTTATTTGGTGTTCTTAGTTTCTCATTTTTTTGTAAAAAGACCCCAGATTTTGATTCCACTGAACAATGAAATTGAACAATCTATTTTAAACATTTTTAAAATACAGTGTAAATCTTTACCTTGTGATACTGTAACACATGTTCTGTTGTGATACAAAAATGGAAGTGATTACTTTTACACAAGTTGGACTGCTTGAAAAACTCTTCTGGCTTATCTAGACCCCTTGGTTCTTCTGTTCAGAGATGCCATTGTCTTGGTTGCAAGAAAATTCAGTCTAATACACAGAATATATGCTGATATTGAATTACACCTTAAAACTAAGAAACATGTCATGAGTGTTCTTTTCTGATTATATTTTTTTAGGGTCCAGAGCTGCTCAGCAAATACATTGGAGCAAGTGAACAAGCAGTTCGAGATATCTTTAACAGGTTTGGGTTGTAAAGATTTGTGTTGTTATCAATTAGTTTTATTGGTTGAAGCACGAAGAAATAATTCCATTGTCTGAGGAGAGATATGACATCAGATCATAAAAGCATTTGAAATAATCAGGTGTGCTGAACCAGATGTGTGTATCTTGCCTGGTTCAACCTGGCCATCATTGTTTAAGAGCTGCACGTTTTGGCTCCAGTCCGGAGTGTGCTTTTGAAACTGAACTCCCAGTTCTCTCCAGCTACAGCGCATTGGTTCACATCACAGAGCTGTCGTGGAAAACACATCCTGAATTCCTTCCAGATGATTCCAGAAGATCGTTGACTGTACTCCAAGTAGTAATGCACACTCAATACATAGGGTCATAAAGACTTGGTATTGAGGTCCTCAATGCCAGTAGTTCTTTTTTACAAATCTGCTCTTACTGGCCCTCAGTGCTCACTAATGTCAATATATCCTACAGAACCATTGCTTCTCATCTTACCATGTAGATAGTCTTTTTGTTAGGTGTATGTAAGCTGAGAACTCATCTGCAGTGATTGGATTTTAGACCTTTCATGTATATTAATGTGACAGTTGAGCATTTAGGAATTACAAACTGAGTGCAAAGTGTGTCATAAAAATGAGCAGTGATTCTGTTGCAATCCAGTGTTTCAGAACCTCCTAAATTCTACAGAAAACAGATTTTCTATTCTGTCATTAAATATAACTGTTCTCTGAAGCAAAAAACAATTACCTTTAATATTCCTAACCAATTCTACATGTGAGTGAAACTTAGACTATAAGTATTTCTTTTTTTTTTCCCTTTTAGAGCTCAGGCAGCTAAGCCTTGTATTGTTTTCTTTGATGAGTTTGATTCTATTGCTCCTCGCCGAGGTCATGACAACACAGGGGTCACTGACCGAGTGGTTAACCAGCTGTTGACTCAGTTAGATGGTGTGGAAGGCTTGCAAGGTACTAATTCACCTGCGTGCTCTGTTTTATACAGAAGTTTAGCAGATGTTAATGGCATTCTTCTGCATTTTCCTAAGGCGTTTATGTGCTAGCTGCTACCAGTCGCCCGGATTTGATTGACCCTGCTTTGTTAAGGCCAGGTCGACTGGATAAATGCCTGTACTGTCCACCTCCTGATCAGGTGAGGATACAAATAATTTCACATGAGAGGCAAGGACAAAATCAAACTAATGGGTTTTATTCTCCTTTTCTTTATATGTAGTGGCATTTCAAACCTGGAAAAAGTGGACTTGATTGCCCAGCTCCCATTATAAAACAATATAAAGTCACTGATTTTAATGTCAGTGTGTTCACATAAAACTGGGGAAAGAAAAGGCTGTTTACCACAGTCTTCAGGATCAAGTCATATCCTGTGGATCTAGCTGATTTTTTAAAAAATTAAAAATCAAAACAAGAAACTAATCTGCAGAAAGAAATTGGATGCAGTGTAGTGTGTATAATGTTCTTCATCTTTCTTCAAACTATGAGTCTAGTGGATATGCCATTTGCTTAAACCAGTCCTTTGATTCCCCATTTTATGAGAAAAAATTAGCACTGTTCGTTTTCAGATTAGTTCACACATTTAACAAATACCACATCATTTCATTCTGAAACACATACAATGATTCTGTGCCTTAAGAACATAGATATGCTCTCTTTTCTTTTTCCTTTTTTTTTTTTCCTCTATTTTAAACTTCTAGTTTAGAGTAAGTTCATTTAGGTAAAGAGAATTTTTCACCTCCATCATATATCTCTTTACAAAGGACGTATGAGGAGCAGAGCTCACATTCATATTTTTATGTATTTCATCTATAAAAATCCCAGATATTGACTGGATATATTAGAGAAATATATTCTCTGTATACTGCATTTGGTTAGGGTAGTGTTTTTCTGGTATTAGGGAGGTAGTATCTTCTTGAAAAAAGAGCCTTCCTCCCTCAGAGAGGAAGTGGCTGGTGACAGGGCCAAAGCACCATCTAGCAGCCAGGACAAGGAAAATAACAGGTTGCTTTACTGACATTTTTTTTCCTTTTTTACAGAATTCACGCTGTGAAATCTTAAAAGCTCTCAGTCATTCCTTGTCCTTGGCAAATGATGTGGACTTTCAGGATTTGGCAGCAAAAACAGAACAGTTCACAGGGGCTGACCTAAAAGCTTTATTATACAATGCCCAATTAGAGGCAATCCATACTAATTTAAATTTAAATTTAACACAGGTAAATAAAACCGATATAAAAGAAGTTGCTCCTCTTTATGTTGATATGTTTGAAAGGGATAATTGTGTCCATGGGATTTTTTTAATCAAAATTTTGTTTTCTTATATTTTTATACAGACGATTAACATTTTAATATGTGTGCAGAAAAATACAAGAATAATGTAATGAATTGGTTTAAATACTTCTTAAACACAAGATTTTTCTCACTTCATAATAGGTGCTGATTGTTGAATAGATTCATGTAAGCCCAGATGGATTTATCACAGTTGTGATATTGATAGGAGGGATCCCACACAGAATTTCTTAGGAACAGATAGCAAATTCAGTTTTGAGATGACACATTTTGGTTGATGGAGGAAATGAGAAATTGGTGGGTTTTGGGGAGTTGTTCCAACAGACTGAGTTTGATTGAGATCAGGAGAGATGGGGCAAGAGGATGGCAGTACCTGAAATGGCTGGCTGTGGCTCATCTTGCAGGTACCAGCTAGTACTTGAACTTCCAAAGTACAGGAGCCCACCCTTGGTTTGTAGCCCTCGTGTGACTGATCCTTTAGCCTCTTTTAGCCTCTGTTCAGCCACCTCTCTTCATATTGTTAATGCCTGTTCTCTGGTTCTGCCTGGAAAGGATCAGGTATGGCTTCCACCACTCAGAGGCCGAAGGAGAGGGTTGGGTCAGGGGTGCAAAATCAAGGAGACCCTCTTGAATTCTTTTTGCCGCAGGTGTTAGCAAGGAATTGGAGTCTGAGGATGCAACTCTTAGTATTGAGAGGGATCCTCCAGCATGTCTTCCCTAGCACTCTGTGCACTTGTAGCATCAGTAAGTAAATAGTTGCTACATCGTAGCATCCATCATAGGAGGATGTTGTTTTCTGAAGCAGTGATCTCCAGAGTGGTGTGCACAGCCCAGAGAGGGCACAAGGCAGTCCATTGATGTGCAGGAAGAAAATATTAGAACTTCAATGGTACATGTATGTAACTTACAAATATGCATATACTAGGTAGAGTGTGCTCAGAAATGGTGTACAATTAAAGAGGTTTGCAGACACCAGTCTAAAGCATAAATTCTCATTTCCACATCAGCATTTAAAATGTGTTGGCTATGACTAAAAATGAGTTACAACAATTAGGCACTATAAAAGTACACTCGCTTCAATCTCCCTAGAGCATTTTACACAAGATACTAATTTGTTTGGAGGGTGAGGCTGAGACAGAAGTGGTAAGTTCTACAATACAAAACATACATGAAGTTTCCCAACACTTGCTGTTACTGAGAGTGTCAGCCAGTGGAAACAATAAAACCTTAAAATTATCTCCTGAAATTATTTTTCTAGCATGAAGACAGAATTTTCTGCTTGAAAGTATTAGAATTTCTTAGCAAAATATTTGGAAATATATTCCTAGAGAAAGATTATTGCTAGAGTCAAATGTAAATTGATATTCTCATTTGCACTGTATATTAATTTTTTTCATGTATGTCAGATTGTAGTTTGTTAGGAGTTAACTCTTGTAATGTTCTGTTCTTTGTTACAGGATTTTGGATCTAGTTCTGATAGTGACTTCAGTCTTTCTTCCATGGTTTTTCTAAACCACAGCAGTGGCTCAGATGATTCAGCAATAGAAGGAGAAGCAGGGTTAGAGCAATCTCTCATTTCTTTAGATATGTCTGACTTGCTTCCTGAAGATCCAAGGTCCAACATGTATCGTCTTTATTTTGGAAGCTCTTATGAGTCAGAGCTGGGAAATGGAACTCCTTCAGAACTGGTAAATTACTCACTTAACGTTTTGAATTTTCTAAATATTATTAGTTGAGAAGCAGAAAAAAACATACCATTTGCCTGGTTCAGTTTATAAATACAATTTTGTCTGCTTTGACCGTCAAACTGTCTTCAGATGACACTTAGTAGTCCACAGTGGGGAAGGGGATGGTAGGACATGATCTGAGAATATACAGTATGGACTTCTCTGCAACCTTGCAGGACTTGAAAATCAAAATCCCAGAATACTGCTTTATACCTTTATAATTAAGCAAATTGCATTCGTATTAGATTTTACTCTGGTCAAATGGCTTGTTCCCTTCTAAAGTTTAACACTGAAATAGTTTTCGACTTCTTGGTGGTTTGTTTGTTTGTTGTTTTTTCTTTAACTTAGTTTTATTACTAAAGAATGACCATCCGGCTTTCAAGAATTAAGTTACAGTCTCAAGAATCAACAAACCTTCTTCAGTTTTCAATAAAATGTGTATTAAAAGAATAATCAGACCATGGAATTGTGTAAACAACAGAACTAAACCTTAACTTCCATCATGGTCTTTAAGAAGTGGAATTCCTGATGCTGTAGTTTCATGTTGCACAAGAAACATCATGTTCTCTGGCCAGTTTGCATGAAGGGATGTGCAGGTTGGCTGCCCAGCACTTGCACAGTGATCAGCTCCTCTCTGTTGGCTGACAGGTCAGCAGAACAGGATATGCTGCCTGTGAGCTCTTTACAGTGAACAGATGATTTCAGTGTTTGTGTGTGATCTGTGGGAAATTAATTTTCAAAATCTGTTGTAGAACTGTTACTACAAGTAGTAATCCAAGTTCTTAGACTCTTGTTTTCAAAACTGTCTTGCATTGATTCTTAAAGCCAAAAATAACTTACTTTGACATTGGAGAAGTAATTACTAACTGCTGAGGCGCTTTGGTATATTTTATCTTGCATTATGGATGATAGTTTATCTTTAGAGACTTAGTTTTCCTCTGACGGTGAAAATTCTTCAGCAAAGATTCTACAAGGACTTTGATCTCTTAAAGTTGTTGAATTTGAAAGGTGCATATTTTATCAAGTGCACAGAGAATCTGGAGGTGATGAATATTTAAATTCCGATGCTAACTACATAAACTTGCCCAGATTTCAGAACCACTGATTTTCGTAAGTAATTAAAGCAATGGACTTAGCAGACCTTCGTTCTTTTTGAGATGGGCCATTGTGAAAATACTTACATGTTTTCCAGACATGAAACACTTAATTTTCAAATTTGGCCTTTCACCTCAACACCTTGGCATATTAACCTAAATCTTTCTGTTAAAAAAAATATGTATATAATATAAAGAGAAAGTACTGTTTTTGCCAGTGGAGGCAAGCTTACATTGCATTGTAGGCTAATTCCTAATGGAGTTGCTCTTTTGGATCCATAATGAGTTACTGTATTTCTCCTTGTGATCAATTTAGAGCTCTTTGTGTTTGTCTGGTCCAAACTCCATAAGTTACGACTTTACCAGCATCACTCAGAGAGATGTTGCATCCTCACAACCTGCAATGCTTAGAGCAGCTTCTCAAGAAGGCTCCTTGGAGAACCCAGAGCAGCAAGCAGAGCACCTGAGGACAGAAATCAATGCTATCAAGGCCAATTACAGAAGCAAGAATGGAGTATGGCACTTTAAAAAATTATTTAGTCTTAACATTTCTCTGTTGTTTTCCCAGACTTCTTGGTATTTCAATAAATAATTTCTGCAATAATATTAAATATTATGTAACAAAAATAGCAAAGATAAGTGATACTTAGTTTGAGGAAAATAAGCCAGATGTTAGCATTCATGTAATTAAACAGTTATTTCTGTTCTCTATTAATATGGCATGGGGGAAATTGTAGCTGTATTGATAATACATTTGTCTGTACATGTAACGAGGAGGTTCCATAGTTAATGATATTGATGGCACTGTGTTTCTGTAGAAATGTTCATGGTCTGTTCATGGTTCTCTTTTCAAGGAGGACAGCACCCTTAATCAGCCAGTGCTTCCCAAGACCACTTTAACTATTACCCAATCTCATCTGATGACTGCTCTTCAGGGTATGAGACCATCCATTAGTCAGGAGGACTGGAAACATTTTACTGAACTGTAAGTATTTTTTTTTGTTGTTTTTGTAATTTTGAATTCAGTGGAGATTTGGTCTTATCACATTATGTATAAATCAGAAACACTATAGTTTTAAATAAATGTGGGGACTGGCAGCAGATAGCTGATAGCTTCTGACAGCAGTTTTTTAAGAAATACTAAGTTACATAGTGGGAAACTATTTTACCGATGACTTGTCTTGTTATTCATGTAGGACCTAGAAATAACAGACCAGAACCCCCTTGCATTATGTTAAGAGCTAAACCAGTACAAAGAGGCTCTTTAAGTTTCAGAGCTAGGTCCTTCCTGCTGCCACTTAGTAGTAGCTCCTAGTATTTTCAAATTGCTGGCGTTTGACCCTTTGTATTGGTCTTTGTAGCTGCCATGTTTGGGAAGGGCAATAATCTGTAGAAGAATAAACATACTGAAAAGGAGAATGTGTCTGCTTGGACTTGGAGATCAAAAAGCTGGGAAAAAAAAAAAGCAGGGCAGAGAACTCTCTGAGTTAGGCTGGTGGGTGAAAACTCTTCCAGGTTCTCAGGTGTGAGGAGACAGGCACTCTTCATTTCCATAAAAATACACTTAAACATCTGTAGTTCTGCGGTGCATTAATATGCATCTGAAGATGCAGACACAGAAAACACATTTCTTAAGAATTTGCTAATGTCTTTCTTTGTTTCCAGGTATGATAATTTTCAGAATCCCAAGAAGAGGAAAGTACAGATTGGCGCAACATTCAGACCGGGACAAAAAATGACTCTAGCTTAGTAACTTGTAACTCTTGCTTGTAATAGCTAAACTGTTAACTGGAAATGACAAATGTGATTAAATCAAATTATTTATATTCATATGGATTTATTAATGCAGCAGTTGAAGATAAGTTTCTTTTAAACTTACATGCTGTAAAATTATGTCACAATTTATTTTGAAGAAAATTGTCTTCCTTTAGATTAATATTAAATTTTTTGAGAGAACATTGGTTATATTCTGTCCAGTTGTTTATTGTATAAACTGTTAAATTTTGGTTTTTATCAATTTAGTTGCCAAAACCTAGAAATTATTTCCTGCCCTGTTTACTCCCTCACTACAAATAGAATATGTTCAAATAAACTGTAATATTAATGGGGCATATGTTTTTTAAAAAATTCTATAAAACCATTCTCCAATGGCCTTTAGAGGGCTTAGAGGAGGGTGGTACATCATATGTATATTGGTAGGCAACTAGACTAATACTTCCAGAATATATTTTTCCAGCTACAGCAGGAAAAACCAGACTAAGATATTTGTATATTGTTTTCTGCCACTGTGTGTTAATCAGAAGAATACCAAATTGCATTTCACAACTGCACCTTCTTATCCCTTTTTCTTCTTGGAGACTGTTAAAACATTTTGGAGGCTTGGAAGCTTTCTAATGTTACATCCTGAAATTATTCACAACTGTTGTCTTCTAAGGAGATTGTTAAAGAGATCTCTCTTCATCAGCTGATACATAGGTAACCAGGTCTTAACACAAGGAGGGGGAAAGGAGGAGGAGGCAAGAAAGAAAATTAGAGATGTTTCCCATGAGTCTGTATGATCCTTTCACAGCATTTTGCTTCCACTTCAAAATAATCTTCGTCTCTAACCCAAGGAAATACTATACTATCTTCAGTTCTAATACTTGCATTTGAAACTTTAGCCCAGTTAATTTCATTGATTATGCCCTGCGGTTTATCAGATACCAATAGGAGCTTTTCACTTTCGCACCTGCTGGCTTAATGGTTTTTCAGTCAAAGGTTCCTTTCTACACCCAGTGCCTCTATAAGAAGGTGGTCTTCTAACTCTGTCCTTGTCAAAATTGTTTAAAGAACATTGTGGTTTATTACATCCTTTCTGCTTAATAAAGAAATCTTCAACTATTACAAATCATCTAGATTAGCCAAAATTGTTGAACTGTTCTTCAGTTTAGGCCTAGATAATGGTTGTACCAAATTCATTAAAAATGGAAATTATTTAGCCTTGCTAGTACTGATAATCTCATAATGCACTGATACTTAAATCAGAAAGGACCAGTCACAGGCTAATGATGATGGTAACAAAGACAATTCCGTAGGTCAGTGAATAACTACCTGCTGTTAGTTGATCTTTGGTTACATTCTGAATTACATTGACATCTTACCTTGAAAGGTAGTAGAGAATGTAAATGAAGCCTGGCTGAGATCTGTTACAGACCTAAGTCCAATGGACAAGGAGCATAAAGTCTGTACCCCAGAGGAGAATAATCCCTTCTATTCAAGTGTTGTGCAATAAGCATCACCTGGGCTGTGGAGACTCTTTCACAAGGCCTGGTAAGGAGAAGTGCTCCGAGAGAGAGAAAAGGGACTGATGACGTTTGCTTCACATTCTGTAGGGCAGTAGGATTTAGCTGCAGTGGCTCATGATGATACCACAGGCAGACAATGTATGTAATGTTTGAACTTGTTTTCTAGTCTCCTCCATCAAGTCAAGAACTAAACTCTGTGAACCAGCAACCTAAAGATGAACAAACTCTGTGCCTCCCCACTAGTTCACAGCCATTAAAAAGGTTTGATAACCTGGGGTAGCTTTTTTCTTCTATTATCACGAACATTGTCAGCTGTCACTGATCTTTCTTCAACTGCCTACCAGTCTTTCCCTGTAGTTGAGGGACATCTGAAGAAAAAAGTGTTAAAGATAAATCATGGAAATACTAACACTAACCCTGTTGCCAATGTGCAGGGGATTATTTCAATTTGTTAATAGGAACTTGATTTCCACTACTATCCAATAATTTTTCTTAAAATTGATTTTATGTTTGAAGCTGTCTTCTTTCAGCTAGTTAGCTGAAATTTTTTTCAAACAATACTTTTGAAAAATGCACCCGTTTTGAAGTGATCTGACATTCTAGACTGAGTGTTGACTGGAAAGAGTTTTTTGGAGAAAAAAGTGAGGTAGTGGGTCAATTCTGTTAAATCCTGGTTTAACTGGTGCAGTTTACTGAGAGGCTTATATGTGTGAATGTTGAGGGAATCTGGTAATACCTAATTATGAAAATCTTACAGACTTGCTTTCCAAGAACTGGGGACATTGGGGCACATTAAAGCCCATCCAATGTGTTGGGTCCTTTTATTGTTAATGGTATTCTGCCATAAATCACATTTATTCTTTAGAAAACAGTATTTCTGGTGTATAGTAAAAAATTCACAGCGTGATTGATTGAATGAAACTTTCTTCCATTTTCAAAGAGAAAAAATGGAAAAGATTTCCTAACCCATTTGAAATTAACTTAAAAGATAAGCAACATCTGCTGAGGCTTAAATTACTTAGCCTTATGTTTCATAAAAGATGTCACTAGCTAGAACTCTGCTTGACAACATTTAAAGCATGACAGTTAACAGCCTGATTAAAACACATGACTTTTATAATTTTAGTTCACAAAAAAAGTCTAAATTTTGTGTGGACCAATGGCTGCCTTTAATGTCATACAGGGAATTTCCCCATCCCTCTCTTGTGCCATTAAGGAAACACAGTCAATTTCTCCAGCCTAAAAGCAAACAAATCTTTCAAAAGACAATTTCAAAACAGAAACATTGTATAAACTTGATTTTTTGAAGGCTATTTTACTCAAATTATCTGTCTCTGTGTGTATATATATATATATATGTATGTATGTATGTATGTATGTATATATATATATAATTAGAAGTTATAATTGACTTTTTAATCTTACTGATGTAATTTATAATTTGACTGCTCACCTAAATTATTTAATAATTCCTAGTTATTGTGAAAACAGTAAAATCCATGCATGCTGTATCATTGCATGAGGACCTGGCTCTTTGTTTATTGTTTAATTGCTCCTAAACTCATGTAGTAGGGTGGGAGTGAAGCCTACTTTCCAAGAAGTTAACAATCATAAACCCATAAGCAGCGGAGGAACTTTGAATAGACCAGAAGCAGAGCAGAGTTTCTTGCATGAGTTCGGCAGATATTTGCAGAGTTAATCTTGTGGAATGAAACTAGGAGACTGGATTACAGTTCATCAATGTCAGTTGACAGGTAAGGATTCACTTCTCTCTCACAGGCATCATTTGGGAATAACCCATTTACAGCCACCACTTGAGAATTTTGGCTTTGAGGTTCAGTTGCTTTAGTTTTCCCATTTTTAAAATAGCCCAAACAGTAACAATCTGTCATAGGCACAGTGAAATGGAAATCTGTTGACTAAGGTTTAGCCTGCTGTTGCAATGATGCAGCAAAGACATCTAGAATTAAATACTTTCAGATGCTCATGCTGTAGTTGGTAAAGAAATGCTAAACCAGTTTGCTGATGTTAGGTCACAAGTGTAAATCAGATTAACAGGAAAGAAGTGGAAAAAATCAATCCTCTCTATTCTCTAACAGCTGGCAGGGCTTTTGTAAGACTTCGGTGTATGTGGCCTTCCTGTAATGTCCTACAGCAGCAGAGTCATGTCAGCTGCTATTAGGTAACCAGGGCAGATTTTTCATCTCTCAGCAGTGCTATCCCACACCAGCCTCCAAAAGTCTTTAATAGCTTGAAGTAGTTGAAATTTTTTAGTGAAAACTGGTATCTCAAGGGCAAAGTCAGTCTGGGACTCCTGGGTGCAAAAGGATGACCTCTTTCTTCATTGTTTACACAAAACTAGCTCTTAAGATTCTGCAGTAATGATTATTGTCCCATGTAGGCACAGCTATAGCACCATATGGATCTTTGGAGACTCAGTGGATAAATGGACATTGACACTGGATTTTGGTCCATCAAAAATTATTAAGGTCATGCAGGTGTTGGGCAATTTCCCTTATTTGCAGAGATCAACAGCTTTGTAGAATGAAAAGCAAAAAATAAAAACCAAAATGTTTGGAACCACCCACAAAATGCTGTCAATGCCAAATTATGTAACTTCAGCATTAGCACCAGGAGGATTAAAACCAACCACATAGTTTTATGCTGTTTTTCTGTTGGGAAGATAATTGGGTCTTTCAGATGAACTAGTTACAGATTCCATGCTAATCTCCACTTCCTTAATTATTGCCAAGTTTCAGGAAACAGTAATAAAACTATTTCTTAATAATATGTATTACTTTGATACAATGCTTGTATATTGCCATAGCACTGTTGTAATTTTATAACTAGAGCATCATGACCTTGTTTAGATACTTAAGACTATAACAGGAGCTATTTAGTGGTTTACTGGTTTAGTGTTTGCCAAGAATTAACTCTTATCCCATTTTCTAATGGCTGTTTTTCCAGCAGTTAAAAATTGCTCATTTTCTAAATGTCTAAAAGACATTCTTTTATTTTTAATATATCAAAATGTCCTTCATTAATGACAGGTTTGAAACATAGATGTAGGGAAAAAAAACCCACTTGAAGTCAGTGTATCGAAACATGGTTTTTCTATGGATCCTGGGGAGAAAAAGGTCTTGGCTTCCCTCACATTAGCATCTGCCTCTAACACTGATCCCAGTCCTTCTTCCCGTGTTTAGGTGATTGGATCTCGTTGTCCTTTCCCACCAGCTGTCCAGCACTGCAGGACTGAGCCATGTCTTAGTGAGGACAGTGGGTCTAAGGCAGAACTCTTGCAGTAGGGAGCAGGCAGAGTGCTGGCGTGGCATGAGACACATGGGGGTTGTTCCTCTCTGTCTGTACGGGATGCAGGGCACTTGCACCATGAAGAACAAGGAAGAGTCTGTCTGTCCTAAATGGCCATGGTTGGGAACCACTGCAGAGCCTTCCTGGGGTGTTCCTCCTATCCTGAGCAGCTGGCATGGGCAGGAGGTGGAGGGAGAAATGCTTGTGAGAAATGTTAATTTAATTTCTTAGTGGTTTTAGTTGGATATCTTATTCCAGCTCCCTACTACGGTGATATGAATTCCAAAACAGGCTATATGGTGGAATACAGCCTCTTCATGGTGAGATGGAGCTTGAGCCATTGCCATACATCAACAGACATTTACAGGGAAAAATCAAAAAGCCTGAAAGTGCAAACAGAGGCCAAGGGAAGACAGGGGACCTGTGTAGTGCTTTCTGAGACAGCCCATTATTTTCTCAGACTGCAGAGTGGCAGGAGGGTGGTGTCATCAGATGTGTAGGATTGCACTCGTTTTGTGCACTGTTCTGCACTGACAGTTGTCAGCTCTGAGTCTGTCATACTACCAGTAAATTTGGTTTGCAAATGTTTCCCCTCAAGCACTGCAAGATGTATCTGCCACATAAGTTGTGCAACATTTGTTCCCTCTTTGAAAATTCAATCTTTTTCTTCTTGCTGATGTTTTTTTCTTCTGTAGGTGACTGATGAAGAAAGTCACCCTTTCCAGTTAACAGCTGAAAAATTAAAAGCTGCCTTACAGAAAAGCAGGTATCAATAACACTGATCTCAGATTTTCATGCTTTCCTCATTATTTTGCAAGCAGCGTATGTTCTCAGCATTGAAGTCCTTGTACAGTTTCATCTCTGCAGATTTTCAGTCTTGTGACTCAGGTGGGTCCGACTCTGGCAACAACAACTGATTTTGTAATTTGGGCACTGTAACAAAATGCAGAGAAACTCCCTGGCTGTGTTTTCTGAAGAATAGTTTTTGTTTTTCAAAACCAAGTTTCTTTCTCTGTAGATTGTAATGCCGTTTAAAGTGTTGTAAATGATATTGTTCTGACCCTCAGAAAAGAGAATATGCTACTGTAACAACCTACTCAGATAATTAAAGAAAGGTGTAATGTGATTTTGAAGAGGGTTCTTCTTAGTTACAGCTAACAAGAAAATGTCAACAAACAAAAAGATTCAAAATATAATTTTTCCAGAGTATAAAAACTTCATTAGTTTAAATCAGCATGATTGCTGATTCTATTCTGATTGGGACAGCATAACCGAGGACACTATTGCTTGTCACATCCAATTTTTTTCCACGTTCTTCTCTGTACTTTAAACTGCTTTTCTTCCCTGTGGCAATGTTTGATTTTGTGAATATCCACAAAACAGTGCTCACTAGTATTTCAGGCTAAAATGTTTCCTGATTTTATTGTCTTGATATTCACAATCTGCACACCTGATAGAAAATTATAAATGCACTCACAGTTGTTTGTGAAAGATCCCATTGTGGCAGGACAGGAAAAATAGTAAAACTTTTTACCAAAGATGTGATGATGGCTGGTAGTGATGTTTCAAAACATGAAGCGAGGTAGACTTCTTCTGTCCTCTTCCAAGACAGAAAACAAGGTTTAACAACAGATAGAGTATATTGTTACAAGGAAGGTCCCTTTAAAAGTTCAGTTTCAAGGTGACATATAAAAAAGTGGGTATTTTGGATACACACAAATGTGTGCAAAACACTTTTTTTAAGCTATATTGAAATTGTCATAATGATCTAATTGCTTGATCAGTGTGGTGCCTGTGTTTAGACACCATCTGCGCCTTTGTTAGACCGTGGGAGCCTGAGCATTCAGACCCTTCCCATTTGATCCCAGCAGAGGGAGGCAGCTTGAATCCCTGCTGTCACGGTGGTTGTCAGGATGGATCACAGACAAAATTAACTCTTTAGAGATCTCCATGTGTTTTTCAGCTTTCTAGAGCTGAAAATGTTCTCATTAATAATATTATAGACATATACAATAATATAGATAATATTATAGGTTCTTTGGGTACATGTAATATTGTAAATAGCTGGAGGAACTAGGCTAGAAAAGCAATTGATAAACTGCCATCCCACAGCAGCTGATTCTGTGAAAAATAAATAATGCCTCAGTCCCCATTTTCTGCTTAGGATACATCAGAGGGCACATACACTGTGCTCTTGTGCAGGGAGTTCTTTGGAACAGCTGTTTGCGATGTCATCTTTTTTTAATGTTATCTTTTTCCAGGTATTTTCTTCCTGTAGCTGGAATCAAAGGATGAAAGTTCACTGCTTGTGAAGGTCTTGCTCACAGTACCCATTAACATTCAAAGACATTGCACATGGCAGGGAAAGTAAATATCAGGGCCTCCTCATAAGGGAACTTTTACTTCCTGGAGTTCCTTAGGAGTTGTCTTTGCAAATAATGTCATTTGTAGGAATCTTGGGTGGAGTGAGAATTTGCAGTGGGTGACGTCTTCTAAACATTAAAAATGAGGAAACAAATGATAATTATTTAATTTCAAGTTTATCCCAAGCATGAAGTTATATGGCAACTCCTCATGTTGATACGTTTAAAATCTTCAAAGCTTGTGCTATAGTTGTGCACATTACAATATATTATGGACTGTATATTTTAATCGGAGTACTTTAAATACTGGATCAGGTCATATTCAAATGTTGCTGAACTTTTGTAGCTGGCAAAATGTTTTCGTATATTCATGAATTCTCTCTAAACATATAAATCTCACAAACATTTTATACAACTTTTTGTATATGCATGCTGAGTTCTTTCTGAGGAAGCATTTATTTTTGGCTTCTGGGCTTCCTTTCAGATTATTTCTGTGTGCCTGTATTCATTGGATAGTGTTTTCATACATTAAGTATAAAAAACCCTTTGAGGTCTGTAATGTCTACTTAATTCACAGCATTGTATGGGGACTTCTGTTTTGTTTTTGACTTTTTTTTTTTAAGTATTCACAGAATTAATTCCCTGTTTGCTCCACTATTTAGGTTTGGTGAGAGAAAACTAGAACAGCAAAATTAACAGAGTGCTGCTATAGCGGCTCAGTAGGAGGACTGTCTCCCTGTGGATACCTATACTTTTGTAAGTACTTTTATCCAGTATTTAGACACATCAGGAAGTTTCCCTCCCCCACCAAGTCATGCCTATTGCATGCTGAACAGTCCCAGCTCTCACCCTCTCCTTGTATTTCAGATGATTCCTTTTGTTTCCAGTCTCCTCATCATTGGTGAAGCCCTTTGCTGGACTTGTTCAGTCTGTCCATGTCTTGCACTGGACAGCCCAGAGCCTGTGCCCCAGAACTGCAGGTGTGTAACACTGGTGCTGGGCAGACTCTGGTGCTCAACATATTCATCTCATCTTGACAGTGACTTAACAGTGAAACAGCACCAACAGCAACAAAACCCTGATGAGTAAACTTTCCAGACTTGTAAAAAACAAAGGTTGGTAATAAAACACTACAGAAGACCTTCACAAAACATGACTGTATTTGGCAGATGAAATGTCTTGTTAGATAAGAGGAAAGAAAAAATAATGTGATAGGGTCTAACTCTCATTACTCTTCAGTGGTGATCTCCCATGAAACACCAGCCTGTTGTTGAGGAATTTGAATGTTAGAAATTATTAAAGAAGAGACAGAGATTTCAGAAAGCATTCTTTCAAAAAACCCCTTGCTGTCCCTGCATGTGTGCTGTTAAACAGGTGCTGTTTACATCCCATTGCATCAGAGGATACAGCAGAACTGGGGAAGTCAGAAACAAACAGCTTATCACACATGCCACTCCTTTATGGTAGGAATGTGAATGTGTAAAACCAAACTGTTAAGAGATATTTTAAACAGATTTTCCCCAGATCTTGCACTGACCTTTCCAATAATTTTCTGGAAGAGACATTTTTACTTTTTTCTATCTTCAATCTTTGTGTCAAAAATATTGTTGGTCACTAAAAGCTGAGGCGGGCATTTCAGTATCTTTTTTGATGGTTTCAACTTATTCAGGAGCTGCCAGGTTAAGCTTGACTAGAAAGCCTAACAAGGACATACACTGTAGTATCTGTCCCTGTCATTATCCCACAGTATTTGTTTCTGTGTATAGCCTCATGTGGATATGTTAAGTTTCAACATACCATTTCCACTTATCTCACCAAGGGAAAACTAAGTCATAGTCAGGCTCTGCAAACTCTGCAGGCATGAAGTGATTGCTTTTGGTTTTGTTTTGGCCAACAACAAAAAGAAAAAAAAGGCTGAAGCTACTTCCATTTCCTCCACAGTTTGCAATCAGCTTCTCATGAAGAAGAGACAAGTATTTTACCTTGCCTAGCAGTGGTCTGTTATGACACAGTTTAGAAAAAGAGCCCTAAGAATGCTCTAAGAAACTCATTGAGGGGAGGTAACTGGAAAATTCTGTATATGGATTCCCACAATTTGGGAAACACATACTTGAGAAGGGCACACCAATTAAAAGGACAGGTTATGGTTTAATTCTTAATGGGCTACTGAAATCTAGCCATGGGAGAGAAGAGGTTCCTAAATTCTGCTCACATAATTCAGATTCACTGCCACAAGCAGCCTTACAATGTAATTTTATACAAAAGTAACTTAATTGGTAAGAAAAGGAACATTGATTGTGTAGGACACTACATACATTGAAAAGGATTATCAAGGGTTTGACCTTCTGAAGACAAAAATAAGTATTTCTACTGAAGCCCTCTAGGGGAAGTTTTGTGTTAAGAAAAAAATATCATATGTGTGTTTTGAACCTGGATCAGTTGACAGAGCCAGTTTACAAGGTACATTACACTGATGAAGGCAGAGAGGGGTGATGGTCTTCAGCAAAGAAGTGGACACAAGGACCATGGACACAAATGGAGTGTAGGAAGACAGGTGGAACTACTAAAGGCAGCTTTGCTCCTAAACTGCATCACGAGAAAAGAGGAACACTCCCGCTCTGTTCTCCCTCAATGAAGGAGTTCAGAAGATTTCAGGAGTCCAAATTGCCATATGTAAGCAGATGCCTGGGTTTACCATTCTCAGTCTAAATGCCTAGGACAGGATAATCTTGATATTCTCAGGTTAAAACAACCTTTCTATCAAAACTAGATTCCAGAAATACTTGTTTCATTAAACAGACATCGAAGCACTTAAGCATTTCATAAAGATGCATGAACCACCTGGAGATGTTGTCCATGAAGTTGTTCTTGTAACTGAAGCTACCAAAGTAGAAAAGAAAAATAACCTCACTGATGTTGTAAGCCAACTTCAAGAATAACAAATCACCAGCTAGAAGGGCTTAGTAAAAAAACCCAAACAAAACAATGCAATCTTCCTGAAGGTAAGCATGACTGTGTGGGTGAAAGAGAAACAATTGCCAAACACAAAATTCTGCTGTCAACGATCACAAGAATCTGCAGTGGGGAGCACACAAAAAGAACTATTAACAACTATGAGCTATTGTAAAAGTATTTCTGCTTGGGAACATAATGCTCATCTTTCATAATTTTGGAGGGATGTACTCTCATATCTAACAGATGTATCAATTCTGTGTGAAAATAGAATAAAATTTGTCTAATTCAGTAACCATAAAGAGCAGTTGAAATTTCAATACTACATCTACTAATGTTTGTGTTCTCAGTTCTGTAAGACCATTTAAGGCCTTTATTAATCATAATATACAATATACTGCCAACCACAATGAATGTACTCTTTGCTTCTTGTAAAATATTCATTTTAAAGTTAAAGGCTGCATTACAACAAAGCAAAGCTATTGGACTGGCTTGGATACCAAGCTATAGGGGCCAACTCTGGGGGCTTGTGTGTATCCAGACTCTGCCAGGCTGATTGAGATGAATGTCATGCGGCACAGCAGAGCAGCAAGAGAGGAACCCCAGCCTCATTTTAGGAGCCCAAGGAGCCACATATTTATTTATCCATTGTTTGCGTCACGTTTTCCCAGAGAGCAGCATTCTGCTCCCAACGAAGTCACTGCCCACATGCAAATTCTTCTCCAGTACATACTGTTTTGGTAAAACACAGGTGAAAGTAAGGGTTACTCCTCCCACAAATTCCCTGCAATGTGTACCTCAGGGCACAGGCCCGCATGTTCTATGGGTTACTCAGTATATTTTATATAATCTGTGGCTTTCAGCTCTTGGCTACATGTTCCACCTTTAGAACTAAAATGCCTTAATGAAAATGACTGTTGGCTGTTCACAAAGGCCTGAAAGCTTAACACAAAGCCAAAAATTCAGTAGTAGTGTATCCACTCCCAGTACAGTGATGGAAGCAAGAAACCTACCTACATTTTTGCATGGGAGATTACCAAGCTAGAAGACAGAAATGGGTGAGCTCAGCTCCCTCAGTTGCAGGGCATCAAAGCCTGCCCCCATGGGATCTTCTGATATCCCTTCTGCTGTTGAGTTCATTTTGCAGGTCTTTCTTTCATCCTTCATTTTCCTAGTATGAGAGAGATGAGGAATTTTTAGAGAGACACAGCTCCTGGAGGTCCCATTCTTCAGCTATGTCCATCCACAGGAAGCTATCTGGAGAGTCAGTAATTTTCCATGTGTTACTGGGTGATGCTCTGAACACAACAAAACAGGAGAGTGCAACCTTTCAAATACCTATAAATAAAGTTATAACACTTTAATAGAGGTCATTGCCTGCATATCCACTCTCTTTTGAGACCTTACCATCAGAATTCTTGCTCATTTGGATTATTTTTAACATTTCCCAGTACAATAAAAACTAAAATAAAAATATGTAGTATTTGCTAAGGGAAGTTGTTCCATAGCTCTCTGAAAACAGATATTGCCTCTTTAGACTGTAGTTGGAAGTATAATACTTAAATCACCAGCAGCACAAAATTTTAGAAAGATGTATGCTGATGAAAAATGAATTGTCCCTTTTATATTACAATTTATTGACAAATAAGGCAAATAGTAAGCAAGTACTTTTCATTTGGTGTAATTTGTAGGAACTCAAAAAACCAAAACAATGTAAGTATTGTTTTCCTCCTTATTCCCATGAGTATTTGATAAGGAAAGCAGCTAAGCTTCATTGGACTCAATGCCCATAAAGGTCTTTTTCAACCTTGATAATTCAGATAAGGTAAAACAGCCCATGGAAGTGCAGAGGTCCATGGATTATGCCAAGGCAGCACAGGGACTTCACAGTGATCCCAAGTGAAAACTTCGTGGACTTCAAAGAAAGGAAGGAAAACATTTGAGTCAAGGGAGTCACTCTGGTTACTGCAAATACAAGACTCGTTATTTTTATTTTCTTGTAATTGTTAATAGAGAAATCAGAAAAATGCAGAGGAACTGAAAGGAGAGAACGGAGAGAAGTGAGGTCACCTTGGGATTAATTACTGCAACACCCTGAACATGGGCATATATCTCATCTTAGTAAGAAATTGAGGTTTAAGATTTAGCACTGTATTAGCAATCTGCTGCTAATTTGTGAGCATTCTGAATCATTGACAGTATCCCTTAACTTTAACATCTACTCCCTTAAGGCTGACTGTTCTTCCTTGTATTTGAGGAGTGCAGAACAGAGGCTGCAAGCCAAAACAAATTATCTGGTTCCTGCCCTCACAGGCCTCACTCTATTACAAGTCGTCAATACCCGAAAATTTCAAATATGTTACATCTTAAATCATAGCCTTTCATAAAGTTAAAACATAAACCTATTTTCATACAGTATCTTAAAGGTGATTTGGGGCTTCTGGGTGATATGGTCATGAATGTTCATACACAAAAAAAGCTGAAAAGATCTGTACATTGAAATTTAAGGCCGCTTACAGCTCTTATCCTTCACAGGCAGCAGGAACCACTAAGCCCTGGAAAGTCAGGCCATACAAACGCATCTCACAATGTTTGGAGCTGGCTGGCTTGTAAAAAGTTTATGGCAGAAAATTTTATTGGTATTTCAGTATGTGGTATTACTCCCATTCTGCTATTTAAATATTTTCCTTATTATGCTGAGACTGTCAATACGTAAAATTAGTTTTTATTTCCCATACCATTTTTTTTTCTTATTTGAATTGCCTGACCATTTTTTTCTTACAATCATTAATTGCAAAGACTGAAAAATCAATTAAAAATCAATTTTAAGAGACCACACTAAGAGGCACACAAATATTAACAATCTGAAACTCAGACAATATGTCGATGTTGGCTTGCTTGGGAAATGCAGATACATTTCTGCCATGAAAATGCCAGGATGACAAATAACATTAATTTTTAAATTTGCATCCAATTTTCCAGGAGATTTATGCCCTTATATACGTTTATCAGAAAGCTACATACCTAGGACCACATTTCAGATTTAGATGAACAAAATTCCCTTAGAAGGTGACTGTTAAATAGAGTCCCTCCTTGCGGATGAGGTTTTAATCTGGAGAAATCCAGATAGATCACCTCTCCATGTATCAATAAACTGTTAACTGTATCACTGACCATTTTAGTGTTTATGTGAAGCTAGTCTTAAATTCTTTAACAAGTAAAAAAAACCAGCAGTCAGTTTTCTAATTAAACAATTATATAAAGTGCTGGATGATGATGTCTTTTAACTCCTCTTCTGGAAAAGAACTTAAAAAGTACGAATGAACTCTAAAGACAACTTTCAGAAGTCCGAGATGACATGAAACTTGTGGTTTTGTCCCAAGATGAGCAATAATGTCTGAAGAACAGAGCACTGAAATGATGCATCAACTGGAATAAAAACTTCCACTTCAAAGATCTGATATATTTAAAATAAATAAATACCATAATCCGTAAAGTAAACCGGCACATTTTATAATTTTTAAAATTTCTTGTATGGAGTTTACAAACTGTAGGATACACCCAAAATAACTAGTCCAAAGTATCCCTTAAAAAAATTATAAATTATTGGCAACAGTTTCTTTAATGGAGATTGCAGGAGTAGGTCCCACATGAGTCCATATATAGCCCTTCTCTGGCCTTGTAGGAACGGTAGGGAAGGGAGATGATCGAGATTTGAAATATTCCGAAGGTGCATGACAAACAAATTCTAAATATTCCATTTTCCTTGGGAGATCTTCTTCTGGTCCTAGGAAAAAAAATAAATCTTCAAAGACAAAACTTAAAGGTATAAAATTGAGTATATTGCATAAAAATGTGCAATGAAAGCCAACATTCCCTTAGAGAATTTGTCTTTGCAATCAATGACTTTCCTAGGAAAGTAGCCTCACATATTAGGCAAGAAACCTCTACCTTTAGTTTTGCTGAGCTGGTCTACCCCCCTTATCCCATCTGAAGCATTCTGGTTATTTGAGTGAAGTACTGTAGTTAATATATTTTAAATATATTCTATTTGTGTCCTGCTTGTCAAAAGGATTTCTCCGAATTCCTACTTTTATCATCAGTAGCAGAACACTCTCTAGGCCACTGCTTCCATGCTGTGTACTTTGAATACCCAGGATAAAGATCAGGTAATTCAGTTCACTATATAAGAAACAACTTGGACTGGTACATCAGAATTAAAGTTACTACAGTTTAAACATATCTCTTGAGCAATAATTTGATCTTTAAAGTTGCACAGCTGTAATTGTCCCCACAAACACTCAATTAATCACAGTCCAAGATAATCACACACTGCAGTAGTGGTAATCATATTATATACACAAGATAAATGAAAAGTGTTATTACAGTAAATGAGATGCTTACAGGATTAGGGTCTAAAATGCGGAACTTGGGTAAAATACCTTGACAAGCTAAAATGTGCATTCAAAAAATACAACTCTGCATTAGTGTAGGCACATACAAGTAGTTGTATAAAGTGAAGGCTTAGATATTACCTATGATATAAGATGCTGGGTCAAAACAGTCTTTGGGGCTGGCTTGTGTAGGAATGAGCCAGGTCAGTGCAGCACTCTTTTCACAGTATTGGTCCTGAATAAACCCACGGATCTGAGCGTAGTATGTTCTTCCATCCTGCTCATCAACCACCGAAACAACATCTCCAATTTGATAGTACACACCCTAGAAGATATACAAATGACACTGAAATCAAACAATCTGATTTTGTCAGCTACACTTCACATTCTGATTCATAAGTATCCGTACCCTAAATTATACCAGTCTTGAAAGGCAGCTTCAATCCAGCAAAAGAATGGTGGCATAAGAAAGAAAGGTGTTTCACCCAACCAGCCACAAGCATTGCTTGTGCAGTCCCCCAGTGTGAGGAGTCTGAGGCTACGATTCCTGACCACACATTAGGGAGGGAAGCGCAACACCACCTTCTAGCTTCCTGTGTATGCAGAATTTCACTCATTTTAATGCAAAGGAGTCCCAAAACACAGATCCACCTCCTGCCACTTTCCATGGTACTCTCTAAAGTGTGAGGCTGTGTAGCACAGGTGCCTCATTCCAAGCTGTGGTGGTGTTGCACACCACAGCACCTGCACTTGCAAGATCAGTTAGTTAAGAATCATCTGGGGGGGTTTGTTTTTAAAACAGATAAAAAACCCACAAAAATCCCAAACAATCCTGTTCACAACAACACTGTAAAGTATCTAAGTAGCAACATTTTGCATAAGGAGGTTAAATAGGAGTTTTGACATAAGTCTTAGGAATTTCTGATACAAACAAACACACAAGGCAGTAACTCTTTTCTGAACTGGTCAACAGCAAACAAGAGATTCATCTGTGATGCCAAGCGTGAAGCATCAGGTCCCTAGAGAGTATATGGAATCTCAGCCCACCACTGGCTCTCCAGTCTCCCACTGCCTATCCTGACTTTTTTTTTTTTTGGGTGGGGGGGTGGGTAAAGGGGGAAAAAACATTTTGTTTGCATGTTCTTCTGGGAAACAAAAGCAAAGTTCAGAACTTGAAAACACTAACACCTTGGCATGCTGGTAAAGCTGCTCTCAAGCATGAATGTGAGAAGGCTCCCTTCTACTTCACTGCAAGTGCAACCCTTGTTCCCAGGGTGTCTGAGACAGCTTGCACCAGCTCTGAAATGGGAGCCAGCTGAGATGTTGGGGCACTGTAACCCATGCCCTCTACGGGCAGCATGTTCTGTGCCTAAGGTAGGAAACATCACACAAATCTAAATAATAATCTCCAGTCACTTTTGCTTGCATGGTGAAAGTTAAGTTTTAAAATAATGTCTGCAATAATTACTAAAAAAAATGAGATGCACTTTTTCTCAGAAGAAAAAAACATGGGACAATGGTAACAATTTAAACTACTTAGGTAAACTACCTTGCAAGACTTAACAGCAGTAACTACAGCAAACCAAAATCCTACACAACTGTTAGGTAAGGTAGAACAGTTTCTGTGACTGTATCCCTAGTGCTTTTGCTGTCCATGATAATTCTTAAAATTTGAAACAGAAACAGGATGATCTTTTTTGCAAACAGATTTGCATAAACCATACCTTATAAAAGATTGATTCTGCTGTAATTATAGTGGATACGGACTCAGGAGCCTTGATAGGCTAAGAAAACATAGAAATAAAAAATCGAGAGCATTAAAACAAATCACCCATAAAATTCCAGAAATTGTTCTTCCTTTTAGACAACATCCAGATACATTATTCTCTAAGAAAACTAGCACACGTTTTACTTTGAAGCTGAAAGCAACAGAGTTAACGCTTTCATCCCCAGGGTTCTATGTGGAGAAGCGAGTGCTGAACTCCCATGGCGGTCTCTATTCCCATTCCTCCCGCGGACTCCGTGTCCGCCTCAGCCGGGCACAGGCTCCCGACCCTCCCGCGGCCGCCGCTCCGCCTTACGTTTTTCAGCTTGAAGATGTGCCTCCTGCCCTTGCCCTTCGTGGAAACCTTCTTCTCCGCGGCGGGCGCGGACTTGTACTTGGTGTTCCTGAGCCGCGCCGAGCGCCGGTGGATCTCCTGCTTGCTCTGTGGGGAATGGCGGGATGAACGCTCGCGGGACAAGCCCCAACACCATGGCAACGGCCCCGGTCCCGGTCCCGCTCGGCCCCGCCAGCTCCATCACCCTCGGCCTCCTCACCTGCTTCCCTCCTCCTCCTCCTCNCCTCCTCCTCCTCCTCCGCCGCCGCCTCCCCCTCCGCCGCCGCCGCCGCCGCCGCTGCCGCCGTTGCTGTGCTGGGCGGAGGCCGAGGTGGTGGCGAAGGCGGCGGGCGGAGGCGGCGCCGAGCGGGCCGTGCAGTTGTTACACAGGATCTCGCCCTGCCCGCCCTTCTTCCACATGGAGGAGGACGTGCTGCGGCACACGCTGCAGGTGGGCTTCAGCCCCAGCGGCATCGTGAGCCCGGCGCGGGGCCCGCGGGCCCGGCAGCGAGCGGCGGGAG
>VZRL01005736.1:0-18555 GCA_013397895.1 Origma solitaria
CAAACCATTCTGGGATTCTAGAATTTCATGACTGTGCTCCTTTGTTTTTCATTCTCCCAGACTAACAGAAATTTCCCTTCTTTGTTCTCTAAATATGGATATATGGTCCCTGCATGAAAGAGAAAAAAATAGTGAAAAAAATAAAGGAAAATTGCAGCAGTGTGGTGGTGCGATGGTCACAGGAAATTGTCAGGAAAGGATAACATTTCAGTCCGGTCCAGCTGAGATCCTGATAAAATCCTTTATTGCCATTATATTGCCTTGGCCACTGGCAGCTGGATGCCCCTATTTGAAAAGATTTAGTATTAAACTTCAATTCTGAAATAATTGAAAATTCTGCTATGAATGAATGAATAAATAAATAAATAAGGATTTTCTCTGTGTTTTGGGGATGCTTTGTGTGTTTTGTCCCTTCCTGAACAGCCAAACAGGAGAGTATCCTTATGGAGTACAGTGTTTGCCACTTAAAACCAAACTCTACTAGGACAGCCTTAAACTCTCTGGACTTCTTCTGTTGCCCCTTTGAAAAAATATAGAAATTTCACTTCATATTTTCATGGGCAAGAGCCTTCGCTGGAGAATGATTGAGATCAGTGCCAGTTAGAAAGGAGAAGGAATGTAAAGGCAAATCAAATTTAAAGCTGAATGAGACGGAGTGGAAGAAAGCGAATCTGGAATTCTCATGGATGTGCAAAGTCATTTGCAAAGTTATTTTGCACATGGGAAACATTACAGATGTGAGGTGCTGAGATATTTAGTAGCCTGGGCTATAATGGTTAATATGGGAAATTCTGCACTGCTGCAGCCCCAGGTATAGTGGGAGAGACTTTTTTATCTAGAAAATTGTCATTTGGAATGACATATGCACCTCATGTCCTGACTCAGAGAAAAAAAAGAGGAAAAAAATGTGAATAAATACATCTCACACCTTTCACGGGCACTAAAAGCTCATTCAAAAATAATTTTGAAAAATTCATTTGGAGAAAAGATTAAAGATCAACTCAAGCACTTGCACAGAGACAAAAGCACTTCACTCTGGAACAATATTGCCTCACACAGGCAGACACTCAGCAAGGAAATGAAATACATTGGGATCAACAGAGCTCCAACAAGCTGACAGAACCACAAAATGATGTTGTTAAAATAACAGCTAAAATGGGAACTGGTATTTCACGCGTTACAATCACTCTCATCTACCACTCTTATTAGAACCTTCATTAGAAGCATGAAACATTAGCATTTTAATGCCTATTTGAAAAGCAACTTTTCATTTGTTTTCCTTTGGACTTTTTTTGTAATTACGAGATAATGACTGACTAGTCTAAATATTTTGTTAAGCGTATCTTCTGCTAAGTACTTTATTTTTCTCTGCTTTTATTCCCTTTGTTGTACATCTCACACATGTCCAGGGAGGGGAACGGAGCTGGGAAGGGGCTGAGCCCCAGGAGAGGCTGAGGGAGCTGGGAAAGGGCTCAGCCTGGAGAAAAGGAGGCTCAGGGGGACCTTGTGGCTCTGCACAACTCCTGACAGGAGGGGACAGCCGGGGGGGTCGGGCTGTGCTCCAGGGAACAGGGACAGGAGGAGAGGGAACGGCCTCAGGCTGGGCCAGGGGAGGCTCAGGGTGGACATCAGCAGGAATTTCTCCATGGAAAGGGTGCTCAGGCCTTGGCAGGGCTGCCCAGGGAGGTTTGGAGTGCCCATCTTGGAGGTGTCCCAGGAAGGGCTGGAGGTGGCACTGAGTGCTCTGGGCTGGGGACAAGGTGGGCATGGGCACAGGATGGACTCCATGGTCTTGGACATCTCTCCCAGCCTCAAGGGTTCTGTGATTCTATGAGTGCTTTGGGTCACTTTGCCTGATTCCTCAGTATCATCTGTAGGACTTTATCCTAAGTTGTTTTATACTCTGCTACCAATAACACACAGGAATTTTGCTCTGTATCTATATGTTTAAGACTATACATATATTAAGTGTAACATAAGAGAAACCTGCCTTGTAAAATAGTAATAAAAGCCACTGCACTGTCAGAAAATAAACTTTCCATGACATGGCAGTAGCTAAAGCAGACCTGGACTCACACCACCCTAAATACCTCCAGCTGAATGAATATTTCCATGCAGGATGAACCAGTTTCAAAGCAAAAGAGATCATTTTTATTTTCCTGATTACAGATAGAAGAACAGTTTCCTGTGAAAATTTGATTGTGGAAAGCGAATTTTGAGTTAAAATGTTGCCTGGTTACCAGGAGTTGGAGTCAGGTTATCTGACTAATGGTAAATCTCATTAAACACAAGGAAAAAACAACAGGCAGTAATCAGGGAGAACTTAAAGCAACCACTGGGTCAACCCAGGGGCTTCCCTCTGCTCCTGATGTGAGATGAAGTCAAGGAAATAAATTTCATCCCCAGAAAGGCAAGAAAAGTAAAGAGAGTTACAGCCTACAGGAGGATAGGACTTATGGGATGCCAGGGAAGGGCATTTGGAGACACCATAAGATTTATTATGGCCTGTTTTAAGAGCAGCATGGAGATGTGCAAGACTTCATAAGGGATGCTTAGGGAGGGATCAGAGGCAGGGGAAAGGAGATAAAAAATGGATTGGAGAGGGCAGGTGTGGGAAAATAAAGGGAAAAAGGGATGAGAGGAGCGAGTTTTGTGTAAGCGCACGCCACTTGGTTGAGCCAGGTGCCTTTGGTCCTTTGCTCACATTATATCCTAATTCCAACTGTCTTCCCCTGGTTGTGCTCCCCATTCCAGAGCTTTGTGTCCAACCAACAGCGAACTCCAGGTGGGGTGAGGTAACTGATAACAGATCAGCTGTGCACAGCAGCTGTGACTGCAGAAGCAAAGGTTCAGCTCTGGGTGACAGCAGGGACAGACCAGGGCCTGGGGACACAGATGGGTGTCCAAGTCCCCCGAATAGACCTGGCTGTGTCCCTGGGCCTGCTTGGAGCACACACCTGGTCTTGATGAAGCCTGGACCATCCACTGCTCTGCCTGGTCCACCAAGCCCATGGAGTCTGCCAGGTTAATTAAACACAATATTCCCTTCATAAATTCCTGCTGACTGCTGGGTTTATCTTTCTTGTGTTTGGAAATAGTTGCCAGGATTATTTGCTGTCACCTGCCCAAGATTTGGTACAGGGCAAACCAGCCTGTGCTTGCTCAGATCCTCCTACTTGTCCTTCACGAAGGTCAAGTGATGTTTGCTTTTTCCAGCAATCCTTTCCCAATTGCCATGAGCTTCCAGAAGTTCTGTGCTTATTAAACATAAAATCCCAGACTGGTTTGGTTTGGAAGAGACCTTAAAGCCCATGCAGTGCCACCCCTGCCATGGGCAGGGACACCTTCCACTGTCCCAGGCTGCTCCAAGCCCCAATGTCCAACCTGGCCTTGGGCACTTCCAAACGCAGGAACACTGTGTACACTGTGTTATCAGTACAACTGATACCAGCACCAAGGAAGAGCTGCACAAATAGAAATCTATTCCTTTTTCAATGCCTAGAAAATAATATCCTTCCCAAAGCCTAGAAACTTACATCCTTCCCAAAGCTCTTCACTTCTTACACACTCACTAATTTAGGGCAGCGTCATTAAGTTCTATCCAGCAGAGAAATGTTAGAGACCACATTCCTTCACTTAAGGATGCAGACTGTCTTTCTCTTTGTTTCTTTCACCCTTTTCAAAGACTGATGTTTTCACAACTATTTCATTATTCTCTTCTGTTTTGAGTAATGAACCCAGGTAAGAAGTAAGGACTTAGTTCAATTACCTGAGCTTGCAGAGGATGAAGTTGAGATAACAAAATCTTAATGGAAAGGAAAAGAAATCTTATAAACACCATTGCTGAATCTTTGTGTTGTGATGCACCAAGACAGGTGTGACAAGAAGAGCTTGGGAAATGGAAACAATAAATAAACAGACTTGGGGCCGCCCTTTCTAAAATAATCAAATGCACAAAATATCTCAACATCATTGATAAATATTAAAAAAGCAGCCCGTGCTTTGATGAGAAGGGGAGGCACTGGTGTGTGCACTAGATTCCCAGCTGTGGGAAGAAGCCGTCAGTCCCAATTAATAATTACACAGTCCCTCTCACCAAAGGTCATCTCAATGTGTAATTGTCTTTGAAAAGGGGATTTGTTACATATTTCCTCTTTTTAAATGGTATAATATCATTCTCAAGATTTGCAGTACTGCACAAGCACATTGCTGCAGGTGACACCCCTGAAGGATGGGTGACATCCAGAGGGACCTGGACGAGCTCCAGGAGTGCCCCATGGGAATCTCAGGAGGTTTAACATCACCGAGTGCTGGGGCTGCACCTGGGTCAGGGCAACCCCTGGGGTCAGTCCAGGCTGGGGAGGAGCAGATGGAGCAGCCCTGGAGAAGGACCTGGGGCTGCTGTGGGTGAGAGCTGCACCTGCCCCAGCCCTGAACCCCCCGAGCCCTGGGCTGAGCTGAGTGGGCAGCAGGAAAGGGGGGGCTCTGTCCCTCTGCCCCTCAGGTGAGCCCCACCTGCAGAGCTGCCCCAGCCCTGGGCCAGCACAGGGAGGAGCTGGAGCTGCTGGAGAGAGCCCAGAGGAGGCTCCAGGATGAGCAGAGGGATGGAGCAGCTCTGCTGGGAGGGAAGGCTGCGAGAGCTGGGATTGTTCACCTGGAGAGGAGAAGCTTGAGGGAGCAACAAGAAACATGGAGAGAGACTATTTACAAGGGATGGAGTGACAGGACAAGGGGGAATGGCTCCACACTGCTAGAGAGTGGGTTTTGACAAGATATTGGGAAGGAATTGTTCCCTGGGAGGGTGGGCAGGCCCTGGCACAGGTGCCCAGAGAAGCTGTGGCTGCCCCTGGATCCCTGGCAGTGTCCAAGGCCAGGCTGGACGTTGGGGCTTGGAGTGACCTGGTCTAATGGAAGGTGTCCCTGCCCATGGCAGGGATTGGCACTGGATGACTTTTAAGGTCCCTTTCACCCCGAGCCTTTCCATGACCTCTGATGCACGTTAATATCCATAAACACCCAGACACTGTGCCTGAGGCACTTCCTGTTTCTCTGTGTGGCTGCTGCTGTGAATTGCTGTAACAGTTTGTTCTCCCTTGCACCATTATTTGCAGCGTAAATTCTGCTGATGGCTTCCGTTTCCAATATGCAAAGCAAAACCTGCACTGTATTTCCTGATAAATGAGGAACAGCTGTCGGAGGTGGCTGGGAAAGCACAAAGACATTCGCTGAGGTGTCCAAGGATGCCAGAAATGTCTCAGGCACTTAAGGCACAGACCTTTTCAGACAGATAGAACATAACTTATCCTTATATCTCGTAACGCAGTCACCTCCAAGTGGGAGGAAAGCTATGGATTCTGCTCCTAGACCTATGCAGGTGTTCAGTTAGCCCCATAATCTTTCTCCAAGAGCCCTGACTGGTTTAGCAGGGGATGGTTGCAGCAGCGTGGAGCAGTTATTTCACGCAGCTCCTGAGCCAGCTGTGCTTCCCACACTGCTGTGGCAGCTGGCTCCGGGCTGGGAAGCGTTACTAACACCACAATGATGTGATTCTTCCTCTCCATCAGCGCTTGCAGCTCGATGCTTTCTAATCCCTGCCCTGCTCCAGCCTCTCTTTGTCACTGGCCCTACAATTACCAGAGTTATTCATATCATTATGCTGTTGCAGGAGATAAGGTTAGAGTGCTGCACAGAGATATCCCACAGTGGAGCTGAGGCAGGATGTTCTAATGCAAAGGGAAAATCAAAAACCTACAGAGAATTTAAAAAACCTAACCAGCCAGCCTGACTGTGAAAACACTCTGCAGAACACCACCAGGTTCTCACCACTTTGTACCTACACTGATTAAATAAGCACTTTATGTACATCATTTCACCTACTCAATTGCTTAATGGTATAGTTCTATCACGTTCCTCCCACTCTCAACTGGGACAACTTGGAATTAATATGGTAATTAAATGCACCCCATTTTAATTAGCCTTTTTCTAAAATATATAAATATGACACTGCTAATCAGGTGATTTCATTAACCCTTTTTTGGTCAGAATTCATCCACGAATATCAGTGGTTCTTTCTTGCTCTAATACACCTGCTTCAGATAACAGGAGATAATCTCTAGAGCAAAAAGAATTGGTCATAATTATGATCCTGATTTAGAGACAGAGCAATGTTTTTCAATTCACATTCCTGCATTTGACAGCTTCCAGCTTTCCTGTGCCTTAGCAATACCAAAGCCATTGGCAGAGGTGTTAAACAGCAAAAAACAAAAGCCAAAACAGGCAAATGAGGGAGCTGTAATCAAGCTAAATCCTTATTTTCAGCTCGGGAATCTGTCCTAAGATGGCCTGTCAGCTCCTCAAGATGTGGAGCCAGTAGTAAAAGGGCACAGATCAGCCCTCTGGAAAAGAGCTTCAATTAGACACCACCACAGACTGAGGCAGGATGGGGGCCTGTGGAACATTTTCCAAATGGTAATGGGACAGAGAGGGTCAACAAGAAGGATCTGGGAGGGAATGGCTATTAAAAATTGTCATGCAGCAAGAGGAAATGTTAATGAGTGAGAAAGTGCTCCTGATAGACATCAGAACTCTCTTTTTCTCCTGGCAGAGTAGAAAGGTCCCTCCTGAGGTCCCCAGGTGTGATGAGATGAAAGGTGTGCTGGGGAAAACAAAAGGCTGGGGGAGCACTAAAGGTCATTTTGTAACATGCAGATAGACCAGGCTCTTCTTCAGGGTTGCCTTGCCAACTCAGAGTTTCGATGTTTCAAATATGCTTTCTGGAATGTCATTAGTTACCTGTTTCAACAGCTCCGAGTAGGAGGAGCTCTCTCAATTGCTGTGCTGAGTTACTATGGGAGAAAACAACCCCTGCCTTGCAGATTGCAGAGCCACGTTTCCAGTCAGCAGCTCTGCATTGAAAAATCACCTTCCTTTTGTTTCCCTGGCAGCTCCCCTGCATTCCCCCTACCCTTCCCCAGACAAAAGAACAGATGTCATCCCCAAAAACAGCAGAGCAGCACAAACCCTGCAGAAGCTGGCACGAGGAATGAGGTTTCCTTGACAGTGCAGCTTGAGGGTGTGTCAGGAGAGAGCAGCAGGTTTGTCACTGGCACTTCTTTCTTACACTTCCAGGGAAAGGAAGTTCAGATCCCAAATAATAAAAATGAATGGGAAAGGAGGTTCAGATCCCAAATAATAAAAATGAATGGGAGCATCAGTGCTCAGCTCTGTTATGGTGTAAATGGGCAGCAGGTTTCTCACCCAGCCTTGGCTGGGGATCATGGGCTGCAGAAAGGACAGGGGGAGAAAATGAAGAATAATTGAGCCATATGGCCATTTAGTTTGTGATCTAATTCAGTGACAGGATGTCAGGTACTTTATGTTGCACCTGGAGCAGACACACCACCAAAAAATGGTGTTTTACTACAAGCAAGGGCCAGAAAAAATACCATAAACTGACAAAATCTCTTTTTTACTTTGCATTTTAGTTTGCCTCTCTCTTCTGACTTCTGGTATTTTCCTGGGTGTATTATAGTGCAGATCAAGTAGGGTTTAATAATATTAAAGATTTCGTTATTATACTACTTTTGAAATTGTTTAGTCCAACTGCAGAACACAAATCCCTGATGATCAAGGGGTTTTTTTAGCTACTTGTGTTAAACATTAAAAACCTAAACTAGAATATTAGAAATGGGTGACTTTATGAAAATTTTAAACATACAGATGACAGATTTGCGAAAGCATTTACCTTTCCATGGAATCACTAAGGTTGGAAAGACCTCCAGGATCATCAAGTCCAACCTTTGACCAATGTCCCCACATTGTTAAGTGCCACATGTACTCATTTTTTGAATATTAGATGTATTTAAATCCCATTAGCTCTGAATTATGAGCTAGAAGAGATTGCAATGATTTATTCTTGAGTGGTGCATACTCTTCATGGTAGTTTTGGCAGAAGAAAATCCACATTTAATAAGATAGCTTATCCAGAATAATAAGGACTCACAATAGGAAAAACACATCCTCTGTTTTCCTTCATTCCTCCCCTCCTCCTTCCTACAGCTCTTACTTATGTTTGTTTGTAAGCAGAGATTGGTTTTCATTCCATTTGAGGACTTTTTTGTAAACCAGCATTCAGAGAAATCAGGACATGTGGAAACTCAGGGGTGTGAAATCCGCAGCAATAATTCTTTGTGGATACAGTAACACACTGCTTTCCTTTAAAAGTTTTGTTTCAATTCCAATGACACCTCAGTGATCCTTTTACTTGCTATTTTACCTTAATTTATCCCCTAAGGTCTATAATTTCATGGGGTGAAACTCTATTAAAAATGTTAACAAGATTCCAAACACCAAAAAAGGCACCACGCAGAGTTGGAAAGGCAAAGTCAAATTTATCAGGGAGAATTAGAGCAGCCATTGTGGAATAAAAATTGCATATTATAGTAAACAGTTTTCCTCACCATGTAAAGAGCATATTTAAAACAAGGGTATACCAGAACAGGACTCATGTGATAAATGTACTCCTAAATGTACTCCTCCTATGGAAACCCTTTTCTGATAAACTGGGAGATTTTTGATAGAGAGCTGGAAATAGGTTCTCAGGTTCTTTAAAAAGGTCACTGAGGAATGTTACTGCTACCTTGAACCTTCAAGAAATCCTAAAAAATAATGTAGGTTCTTTGCTCCTTGCATAAGATGATGCTCAAATTCTTCAAATATGTCCTTAATTTCAGTATGAACTGAGCTGAACTGGTTTGAACTATGGAGAGTTGTGTTCAAATGTTTAAAACCAGGCCTTACTCATGTGTAGTTTGATCTGTTTGGTAAATTGACTTCTTTGTGCTCTAATAAGACTGAAACTTTTACTGCTGCACATTCGGTAGCACTTCCAGAAATTCAACTTTTATCACCACATTATGATTTCTTCTGTTGTTCAGCCATGTGTTACCTCAGAAATACCCTGTCCCCTCCCAGAGATCAATAGCAGAATCATTTTAATTCTTCAGGAAATAAGAGAGCCCTTAAAAATAAGAAATAAAGCCCATCCTTCTATGTGTGTATAACTTTCCTTGTTAAAAGCACAGTTTGCTTAAAATCTTTAATTACTTTACCTCTCATGTATGCACAGTACACAAAGAGATGTAGCCATCCAGATAATAAGGCCATAAAAGATGAAAGTCACAAAATAAAATGTCTGGTTTTTGTTTTCCATCTTCCCTCTTCAAAAGAAATAATCTCAGGCAATACAGAGAGAAGATAAACACAGAATGCTGTTAAAAGTGAAATGAGAGATAAAGAAAATATTTACTTCCTGAGTTATTCCCACCTGATATAAAAGATAAAAAATTGGACTTTCAAGATGATATTGATGGAAATATTTCCCTGATTTATTCTGCTATTCCCCAGACTTAGTGTGTGTGCAGAATGTGGTGTCCATTAAAATAATCACATTTTCTGCTCTTCCAGCCAATGCTAACTAATCTTTCCCTGAATTGTGGAAACAATAAGACTGCTGGGTGCCATAAAATAAGTATTTTGGGTTATCTTTCTCTTCTTTATGATGTTGTCATCATAAAAACCTTGCTGCTGTGTGCTTTTTTTTAATGTTTTTGATGTTTTATGGGCATGGAATTTGGTGGAATTAGCAGTGACTGTATTTGGGAAAATCATCTCACACCCCCCAAAATGCAGCTCCTGCTGCGGGAAAATGTGCCCCCCACTATAATAACTAGGGTCAAGGAGGATGAACAAGGGAAAGATAAACACCCGGGAAGGTCAGGGCTAGGAAATATCTATGGGAACTGAATGACCAAGAGAAGTGAATGTGGAAATACTGTCTACATTTCCCATGTTCATATCAGCTTCAGTTTTTGGGTGGCTGCACTGAATTATCTGCCATTCTCTTGTAGGCAACTCTCTTAGTTAAAAGCCGAGAGCTAAATCATTCCAGAATTTTAAAAGATGCACATCAGATGGAAACTGAGCCTGTCCTTGAGCCATGGTGTAAATTCTCCAACAGTTCATGTTAGAGAGGTTCCAAAATTTACAAGAAACCTGGAGAGTTGATCTAAACATACATCATAAAGTGCATTTATTTGTGAAGAAAAGAAAAAAAAGTTTAAGATTCTTTATTAAACTTGACTAAAGCAAATATTGTGGACCACCAAGGACATTGCTGTCTCTGGGCACAGCAAACACAAAATGCCTTCTCTAAACCATGAGAAATGTAAATTTGGTGGGAGTTTGGTTTTTTGGTTTTTTTTTTTCACTAAGGCATTTAAACCTTGACACTGTTGTTGTCTCCTCCAAAGGGAAAAGTCCAAACCAATTTGAGAAGGGCTGAGTTTCTGGAAGGGCCCTGGTCATCCCTGACCCATGGAAAAGGTGGGAATCATTTGTGCCACTAAGGATAGAATTTCAGTGTGAGCTGAGAACTGCTTCTTCCTGTGCCTGGAAAGAAAAACACTCTCCTCCTCACACAAACCTTGCAAGAATACAATATTTTGGAGCAGTGCAAAAAGCACAGCCCCCTTTTTATTTAAAGCTTGTCTCCTATTACTCTGCTAAATCCAGGTTCAAGGCTGTTCATTTATGCAAGCACAGAGACCTTTCCCCACAATGTGCTAATTCTCAACAACCTATTAAGCTGCACCACAGGCTCTGCCGTGTGCTTAGACACAAATTGCTGAGAGAAATGTTTGAGTGCTTTTCATTTCCCTGTGTTCATCCACAATGTGTTTACAATTGGGCGGGTTTTGAGGTAGATGTAAATAAGTTTCTCCCTGGTACACAAGTAAGCACTTCGTGCTAGATTTCCTTGCTGATTGAGAGGAAATGGATAGCAACATTACACTGCTGTAAATCACAATTTGTGCCTGGCTCCTTGGATCATCAATTTAGAAATATATCAGAACATATTGTTATAGAATAAACAGCACGACTCAGTTGGAGCTTTCTGGCTCCTCCGGGTGCTGGAAGCACTGCAAAGTGCTCCTGGATTCAGGCAGGTGCCTCCCTTCAGAGCAGATAATAAACCCAGGCTCTTTCTCCTTGTCTCTGGGATTAGGCTAAATCCAATTGCATCTTTCAAAACAAATACAGCTGCTGGTTAAACATCCCTTCTGATCTAGGAAAAAAAAAGAGAGTCAGGTTCTTCATGTCTTCTCAAATCCAGTTAAAACACAGGTGCCTGCAGGGTCTCTAATCTTGTAACCTGACACATTCAGAAACTGCCTGTCAGAGCCACAAACCAATTCCCAACACACGATGGGAGCCCTTCTCCTCACCTTTTAAATGGAATCAGTGCTGAGGGAAGTTCTTCTCTAGGTCATTTTAATCACTCAACCAAGAGCACTGAAAAATCATAATCCAATTGATCTGCCTTTGTTGTCTTTCAATATATTCGTTACTGACTTTCTTCTCAGCTTAAGTTGCATCAAGATCATCCCTGGTCAATCTTGTTGACCTACACTCCTCTACTAATCATATTTAATGAAAATTGCAGGCATAGCAAAATCATTTATAAGATACGGGGAAAAAGAAGAGCCCTTCTCACCAAGGACAAAACATGACAAATTCGGGAGGCATTGGCTATAAAACCAACACATTTATTTTATCTTTGGAGGTCACATGAATGATCACAATTTGAAGCATGTCAGATTCAGAGAAGGAGGTGGCCCAGCTCATTATATGCATAATACATAATACTTCATATATAGGAAATACTAAAATATTTGCTTATGACATAGTTTTATGCATTGTTTCTCAGAAGTGTATTTTTCCAGGGATATTCAGATATGCTTCTCTGTAAACCAGAAGGATTCCTATGAAGAAATTAGGCAGCCAAAAGACAGTGGTCATTCACATTTTAATCTATCTGTTTAACTATTTGTCTATCTTGCTGATGAACCAGTCAATCTGCTTCAAAACCAGCTTTCTGCTTTCATTTGAGATCTTTCCTGCAGCAGCTCATGTTCTTCTGAGAGTTTCCAGGACATTTTTAGAATCTTATCACCAAGATAAAAGTGGGAGCTGCTTCATTGGAGCTGTTCCAAGCAAGGAAGGAAGAGCAGGTCAAAGCTGAGAACTCAAATGTGGCTGTGGCTCAGCAACCAACACCTGGGGCAATTTAAAAACCTGAGAGAACTCATGGAGCAGATCCACAGCCCTGGACTTCAGGAGAGCTTTTTGGGGAGTCTGGGTGCCGGTACACGGAGGGGAAGGGCACGGGAGGGACGGCGTGGCTGATGTTGCAGATGTGGTGCTGCGTTCCCCCGCCCTGCGCAGGCCGCGCTGCCGTCTCAGGAGCGCTCGCTCGGCCTCGGCCTTGAAACACCGCCCGGCTCAGCTCTCCCGAGCTTGTCAGAAACTCTGTCTGCTCCCTCAGCTGCTAACCACATCCTGCTCTCCTTAGCAACAGCCTGAGCTGCACAACATTGCTGTTCTGACACTTTGAAAGAACGCCCGACCCAAGCTGAGGCCAGGGTGAGACATTGTTATGGTCAGGGCATCCTGGGGCTCCATAAACAGCGCTCCAAGAGGAGCCCCGGGGAGCTCTGCTGGGCTCTCCTTGAGCAGAACCTCCCTGGGGCAGACACCTCTCAGGGCAGCGAGCTCTGCGCTTGCTCTGCTCGGAGGATCTGAGCAGCGACGAGTCCTGGGCCGATGGCCTCGCTCCGAGCCCTGAGCCTTCGCCCGTCGGGAGAGGTAAGGGCGTCCGCAGTGAGGATTTCCCTGAGCTCCGAGGGGAGTTTGTCACAGGCCCTGCTTGCCCTGACTGTGTCTGTGTGTGTGCATTCACGTGTGCAGGTGCTACAGCAAAGCTGAGAGAATACTCCTTCTCAGATGTGTAAGTACCTTCGATATCTAAGTAAGTTAGGCCTGTAAGTAAGCCTGTGACTTACGACTTAACCTCACTTAAATGCTGCCAAGTACTGCNAAAGTAGGTATAAGTTAAGAGTTTTCCTTTGTTAAATAGTTAGGCTTAAGGTATAAGTTAAGTTACAGTACTGTTAAGTTTGAGTGTTGTTAAGCTTTTGGGCCATGTTTCTTTTTACCCTCGCCCTCAGTGTCTTTTACCACACACACACACACAAACACACAGATAGTTCTCAGTTTATTTCTGTTTTGATTGCCTGGATTTTATTTGGTTTTGTTGCTGCTTGTTTCTCCTTGGTGTGCCTTAACTGTCCCGTAAGCAGTAGAGCAAATCTTGCCAACAAACTTTATCATGCTTTCACTTAATATTAAATCTGGCTTTTGCTGATACCCTTGCAGATGATTTTTTAAGCAATCTCAAACTCTCCTTCATAAGAGCAAAGCTGCTTTCTACCATGTCCATCACCTCTGAGGTGCCAGGAGATGCAAAAATTCACAGGAGAAAGCCACATCCCACATACCTGCAGGAAGGGCAAGGGAGATTGGGGAAAGCACAAACCTGTCAGCTTCACCTCATTCCCTCAAGCTTCCTCATCTTAACGATCCAGGCCCATGCAGAACAGTTTGAGACCAGGAAAATCCATCAAGGGTCTTCCATGGGAAAACTAGACCTGATCTGATCACTTCCCACAGTGAAACAAGGGGCCGTGTGGACCAGGGAAGGGCAGTGGGTGTTGTTTACCTTTTTTTCTAAGTAAGGTCATGAACAGAGCCTTCCATAAAATTCTTCTGGCCTAAGTGGAGAGATGTGGGATGGGTAAGGGCATGAGGTGGGCAGAAAATGGGTTGGAAAACTGGTCCCAGGGTGTGGTGATTGGTGGTACAAAGCCCAACCAGTGGGTGGTCAGTCCTAGTGATGATCCCCAGGGATTGGTACTGATACTATGATAGAACAGAGAACAGCAGGTTTGGAGACTGTCAAACTGGGATGTGACCTGATTCACTGAGGGGCCAGGCTCTGATCCCAGCAGAAATGGCCAAAAGAAACCACATAGCCAGGGCAAACACCTCCAGTTGGTCTTAAACTGGAAAATAAATTGCTCTCCACAGCAGCCTAATGGGAGGGTGGAGAGGAGACAGAGCTGACTTTTCTCAGAGCTGTGCTTCAGTGGATAAAGAGGCAACAGGCACATGCCAGACATGGAAAAATTCTGATTAGACAGAAGCAAAAATGGTTTCCAGGGGTGTGGTGAAATATTTGCACAGATTTCCCAGGGACACTGTGAAATTTCCACACTTGGAGACAGCAAATCCTGGCTGGAAAATGCCCTGAAAGATGTCCTGTAACTGTACCTGTCCTAACTCATGTTGGACTCAGTGGCCTTTGCAGGTCCCTCCCAATCTATAATGTAACTCTCTGTCTCCAAGACAGTGCTGTTATTTGTCCTGGATGGAGTAGGAAAGCAAGGAGAAGAGAGAAAATTGTTGTAAGGCACGTGTGTCTATAGCAGATAAGTAAAACCTTACAAAATGAAGACCTTGTCATCCTTGTAAAATCCTTGCTCACTCCTGGTACTTTGGCTAACCAGAAAAGCACTCTGGGAATGACTCAGCTAAACAAGAGGTAAAAGACAAGTTCTATAACCTTAGAAAACAAGTTCTATAACCAGTGTGTGTTCACATTGTGGTCTGTGGTGGTTGGTTGAAGTATGTTTGCTGTGCTTCCCAAGAATGTAACTGATAAAGGCCTAATTGCTCAAAAAGGCCTGGTTTTTGCAATAAATCGATTTCTCTTTTCACCTAAAGGGACATCTGTTCCTCATTTCTTACAAATGGTGCCCGATCGGAGGGATGTCAGATGGCAGTGAAAAGAAGAACTGCGACTTGTAACAAAACCTCACTGGACCAGGGAGTGGATCAATCACCAACTTCAATTAAAGGACTCAAAACGTGCTTGCACATCACCTTAAGGTAAGCAGCAGGGTAGATCATGGGAGGAGAAATGTCCCTCAAGCAAAGGCAGAGCCTAGAAAATTTACAATGGTTCTTGCATCGGCAGAACACAGACATTTCAGATGATAAATTACTTGCCTTATTGGACTGGATGTCCACACATGTGAAAGACTTCCCCACAGCTGGGACTTTTCAATCGGACACTTGGCGGGTAGTGGGACAGAAGCTCTTTGATGTTGCCGTAGGAGGCGATGCCGATGCTTCCAGGCACCTCGCTACATGGGGAGTTATTATGGCAGCTCTTAAGGAAACTCACACAGAGTTGTGCTCTTAGCCAGCTTTAGAAGCCCACTGCCCTGGCCCATCAGCCCCTCCGGTGCTGGCTTCCCCCACAGCAGCTTTTTCACCAGCAGCAGCTCCTCCCGCAGCAGCAGCTTCTCCACCAGCAGCAGCTTCTCCACCAGCAGCAGCTTCTCCACCGGCAGCAGCTTGTCTGCCAGCCACTCTCCCCGCAGCAGTTTCTTCGCCAGCCACTCCCCCAGCAGCAGCCCCCTCTGTGGCCGGTCCACCAGCGGTGGATAACCACATCCCGGTCGGCCCCAAGTTCAAGCCATCCCCTGAGGACATGTTTGCTTTTGATAGTGATCCTGACCCAGGCCATCGTCTCAACCCTGGACCCATAAATCCTGGGCAGGAGACAGATTTATACCCTCCACGGAATGATGATGCTACGGCACATTGCTGGTGAAAATGCCTGGAGGATGTGATGAAACATGGAGATTTGGCAGATATCAGTGCGGGTCCAGTTATTTATGGAAAAGGTCCCCAGCCCACTTTCAAAGACATAGACTATTCAATTATCAGAGAACTGAGAAAATTGGTGCAGGAGTGTGGTGTGTCTTCCCATCATGTTACATCTTACTTAGAGTCCATGAGCACTGCCTATGTTCTTACACCTAGTGATTGGAAAATTCTAATGAGAATGATCTTGAGCGTGACAGAATTTGAGTTTTGGCTTTCCAATTACTGTGAATCATGTATGGCTCAGGCTGGAGCTTTGCAGCAGAGACATCCACCTGTCCTTGTCATTCAGTTAACAGGTGATGGTGTTTACTCAAGCCCTAGGGCGCAGACAGGCTACCCTCACGATGTGTATGACATCATTGCCCAAAGCTCCCTTCAAGCACTGTGCCGGCTTCCAGGAGCAGGCAGGGATCCTAACATGTCCTTTGCTAAAATCCTACAGGGTCCAACAGAACCATATACACAGTTTCTGGATAGGCTGCAGGCTGCACTCTCCCAACAGGTCGATAATGATGACGCACAGTTTACTCTACTGCAAAACTCGCGTATGAAAATGCAAATTATGAATGTAAAAAAGCGCTATTAAGATCTTGTAATCATCATAATTATGACATAGTAGATATGGTTAAAGCCTGTCAGAACGTGGGTTCCCCATCCCATTATTATTGCTCCCTTATCGAGGCTTTCGGCACTTATTTACAAATGTCACAGGAAGATGGCTCTTATAACTGTGGCTCCTGTGGCCCCTTTAAAAGCGAGTGCCCTCTATTGTTGGCTAAGAAAAAAATCCCTTCCTGCTAAATTCCCTTCTGCTAAGTGTCCTCGTTGCAAAAGGGGTAGACACTGGGCTAGCCAATCCCATTCTCATTGTACTGCAGGGGGTGAGCCCATAAGGTGGAGATACCAATGTCATGGGGCGGGCTCATGCACCCACAGAATCAAACAAATGTGAAGCATGTGCAGCCGTGTCCTCACAACCTCCAGTAGTGCAGCATTGGACCTGGCCACCAGCCAGTCAGTAGCTCTCAACACATCTTCAGTCCACGTAGTTCCTACAGGGGTGTGGGGACAAACTGGCAATAATTTGCATGCTCTGTTAATCAGACACTCTTCTAGTCTTAAACTAGGACTCTTTGTGCTACCCGGTGTCATTGACTCAGACTTTGAGGGTGAGATACAAATTATGCTCTGGACCCCTGTGCCATCTTGCTTTATCCCCATCGGTAGGCATTTGGCACAGCTTATTACATTTTCCATCACAACTCCCAGCAGAAAAGGTCAGCATGGCACAGGTGGCTTTGGCAGCACAGGGCAGCCAGAGATTTTTTGGATGAGTGCCATCACAACAGCTCAGCCAATCGTTGTATGCACAATAAATGGTAAAAAATTCAAAGGGCTTTTTGATGCCAGAGCAGACATCTCCATTATCAAAAGCAGTGACTGACCCAGTGATTGGCCCATGACTGACCCCACCTCAACTTTGATTGGGGTAGGAGGGCTACAGCACCCTAGGCTAAGCGCTCACCTTGGCCTTGTTCTCAGCCCTGACGGGCAAAGCGCCCAAATCGTGCCATTTTTGCTGCAGTACCATGTATTTTGTGGGGACGGGATGTTTTGGGACAATTTGGAACCTCTATACACAGAGAATCAGATTCACAAAGAGATCTTTTTCACAGGGGTCATTGAACAGCCATTCCAAACACAGGTATTGAACATATGGAAACTTACATGGAGGACAAATGACCTTGTCTGGGTCTCTCAGTGGCCCCTATGTCAGGAATGGCTACAAAATCTTCAACAACTCGTAGATGAACAGCTGTCCCTAGGCCACATTCAGCCATCTTCTAGCCCACAGAACACTCCTGCATTCTGCAAACCCAAGACAAGTGGTAAATGGCAACTGTTGCATGACTTGCAATGGTCATTGAGCCAATGGGTGCTTTACAGCCTGGACTTCCCTCTCCTGCGATGATTCCTCTCGAATGGCCCCTGATCGTTATAGACCTAAAAGACTGCTTCTTTAATACTCCCTTGCACCCTGACAATGCGCCCTGTTTTGCCTTTTCAGTACCTGCCCTGAGCCATGCGGAGCCAATGGAAAGGTATCATTGGACAGAGTTGCCACAGGCACATGCAACAGCCCGACCACCTGCCAAAACGTGATCGACCTTACTCTGCAACCTATTCCTACTGCAAACTCTGCCAGTTTTCTACTGCAACCATATACCATTAAGTGGACGATATTTTGCTTGCAGCTAAAGAACATTATTATATGCATTCCATACAGGTGGCTGTTATGGCTGTTATTCAGGCAGTTCAAGCATCGGGATTGATCGCTGCACCCGAGAAAGTGCAGACCCAACCTCCGTGGCATTACATAGGGTGGAAAATTGCTCAGCAGACCATTTGCCCTCGGCCACCAAAGCTCTGTGTTAAAGAAACCTTGACTCTAAATGATTTGCAGAAATTATTAAGTTTCTTGAGCTGGTTATGTCCTGTTTTAGGTTTATCCACAGAACTTTTGCACCCTTTGTTTGTTTTGCTCAAAGGTAACCCCCATCTCAATTCTTCCCAACAGCTAACTTCAGAGGCTAAAAGAGCCCTTGTGCATTGTGCTCAGGCACTGGAAAACTGCCAGGGCTGGAGATGGGACTATGATAAACCCTTTTCTCTTGCCATAGTTACCAGTAAATTTCAACTTTTTGCAGTTTTGTTTCAGTGGTTGGTAAATGACAATGATCCTTTGCATGTTTTAGAATGGCTGTTTATACCCCGTGCTGCAACAAAGACTGTATGAACTGTCCATGACATGTTTGCTCAGTCAATCGTCAAAGGCTGAGAGCAGCTGCAGACGCTCAGTGGCCAAGACCCACGCGTCATTTACATACCTGCGAGCAAAGACAATTTGTCATGGCTGTTGTC
>VZRL01005743.1:0-65045 GCA_013397895.1 Origma solitaria
TGAAGGGCAATTTGGGATCGAATATGTGCCATTGCTTCTCGGTCAGAGCTGCCGTGGCCTTTGATAATGCGTCACGCACCTCTGGATTCAGTTCTTGGGGTGATGCCAGGTCATTTTCTCCTCTAAGGAGATTAAACAATGGTGCCAGTTCCTGAGTTAAAATCCCCAGATATGGTCGAATCCAATTTATCGCGCCGCATAATTGGTAGATTGCCCTTAGATTTTTTTGATTTTCAATATTTTGATTGGCTGGGGTACTATGGTTTGTTCCCTTATACGCATTCCCAAATAGTCCCATGGCTCTGCGTGCTGGACTTTGGCTGACTGAATCTCAAACCCGTAATTCTCCAGCGCCCCCACAACCTGGGAGTGAGACCAGTCAAGATATTTTTGATCCGCAGTGCAGACCAATGCATCATCCATGTAGTGGACGATGATTGCCTTGGACGCTAAGCTCCGCACCAGTGACAGAATGCGTGCGACATACGATTGGCAGATGGTGGGGAAATTTTTCATGCCCATAGGCAACACCCGCCAATGATAGTGCCGCATCGGCTTGTGCCAATTGATGGATGGCACTGAAAAAGCAAACCTGGGGGCGTCATCAGGGTGCAACGGGATATGAAAGAAGCAGTCTTTGATGTCGATAACTGCCGTCTTCCACCCACGCGGGAGCATAGTGGGGGATGGTAGCCCTGGCTGGAGAGATCCCATGTCCTCAATCACTTCATTAATTTTGTGGAGGTCGTGGAGCAGCCACCACCCTCTCCCCCCTGTCTTTTTTATAACAAAGACCGGGGAGTTCCAGGGGCTGGTGGAGGGGACAATGTGTCCTTGCTCCAACTGCTGTTCCACAAGCTCATGGAGCATGCTTAATTTTTCTCGGGAAAGGGGCCACTGATTGACCCACATTGGAGTGTTGGTACGCCAATTAAGTGCTTGGGTCGGGCGCTCCACAGTGACCCCAGCTAAAAACCCTGCACCTCGAATTGACCAATTTTGAGGTGGGTGCCCCACTGGGACATCACATCTCTCCCCCACAGGGTTACACCTGAGTTAGAAATGCATGGACGGATGGTGGCAACACGTCCCTCAGGTCCCTCTACCTTAATCAGGTCCTTGCTCCGCGAAGCAGGGATGTATCCCACCACGCCGAAGATGGCTTCTTCTCCAGGTTGCTCAGGCCATGCCAACGGCCAGTCAGATTTAGCGATGACTGTGACGTCTGCCCCGTCTGGGCACGGTCGCATCTCCATACGACAGCCGGCATCCAAGGATTGGTCTGCCCTCACGAACCTCCTCAGACCAACACACGAGAGGGTGGTCCATGAGAATAGTTGAGAGCGGCAGGGGTTTAATTCTGGCCAGGACCTGTTCCCTAGACAAAGAAAATGGCGGGTGAACACAAGCCAACTTCAGTGAAAAGCAACTGTCCGCACCTACCGAAACAATAGTTGGGACGATTTGCAATTCCCTGGGTCCTCTCGTGTCCGGAACCACCAGTGCATACATCGATGATATAGGTGCACGGAGTTTACATCCGTAGAAGTCCAGTCCGGTAAAGTAATAGTCTTCGTTCGGTGTTACAGGAAGGAAGTTGAGCGGGTTTTCTGTGGCGGTGACCATCCAGCTAAGCGGTTCGGCGGTGGTATCTGCCGTGCGACGTGGTCCCGCCTCTCCACGCCGCCTGCTTAGTTTCCCGCACCGCTCAGGGGAGGGGTAGGGAAAGAGGAAGCGTTAGGTTGATGGGTGGGGGGTGTACGTCCTTGCGGTGGACCTCCGTGGTAATTGCCTGATGTCACCTTTCCTTGATTTGGGCAGAACCCGGCAAGGTGTCCCTTTTGACCACATAACCAACACCTTGCTTCCCTAATATCGATGGCCTGAACCTCAGGTACTGCCGGAGCGATATTGGGAGCAGAAAGCAAGCAGGCTTAGCCTGGACCAGCAGGCTAAGAATTTTTAGGTAGGCGGACACATCTTCTGAGAATGTGCTCACACAGCCTCATTTCCCTAGGGACTAAATTGAAGAGGGCAAACCCTTGTGAAAGGAGGCACTTGCAGCCAGACTGTAATGCCATCCCATCAACCTAGATACTTGAAGAAGGTGGGCCACTTGGGGAAAATACAAAATATGGGATAAAGGGGCAGAAAAAGCTGAGAAGTCAGGATGCAATGACTCAGTCGTTTGCTTAGGCATATGCAAAAAATCCACAAATCTCCTTGTCCACAGCAATCCCAGTGCCTGCATCAACAGCACATTCACCTCCTAAACCTTAGCTAACCCATGTTCAATGCAGGAAAAGGGACAGGTGGATTGGCTGCCTGATCCCATATGCACAGCTCTCCCATTGTCCTGACTGGCCAGAGCCCGTGGAGAAGATGGGCAGGGAGAGCTGCCAGAGATGACATCACTTGTCATCCCTTGTCACTCCCTGCTTTGCCGTGCCAGTGACCTTTCCCCACCGCAGCTAACAAACTGGGAAGGGAACATCTGTTGGGGACTGGTGGTGAGAGAGGGACCAACGCAGCGCAGCTGCGAGGCTGCTGAACAGCAGGGAGGATGAGCATGAGGAGAGGCAGGCTGTCAGAGGGCAGCTGAACACATGGAGCAGCATGGATGCAGCTCCAGGGAGGCTGCAGTGCAGGTACCTCCTTGAACATAGATTTGTGCAAGGAACGTTTTGCATGGAACATTTTGTTTTTCTTCTGGTCACTTCTGACTGGAATAAGGAAGGCACATGAGGAAAGAAAGAGGCAGCGAAAGAAGAGCATCTCTAGTGCCAAGCTGTCACTGAGTAACTTGGGAAGCTTCATCCTGAGAGAGCAGATCCAGTTCAGCTCCCTCTCAAATCACAGGAAAGGCTCTCATGCCCTGCTCCCCTTCTCCTTGCTTAGCAAACTACAGCTCTACAGCCTGGTTCCAACTATTTCCATTCTTACACTTTTAGAAAATTTTCTTAACCTTGAACTCAAGTCAGCAAGAGATATAGTCAGACCTTCTAAAAGTTTTAACCCACAACCCTGTTGCCTTCAGGCAGACAAACATCTATAGGGTCCACTAATCTGGTTTCTGTCTCTCTCCCCTGGCCTGTGTACTTTTGCCTAAGAATGCAATCGCGTCCTGCCCTTTCCTCCCCCCAGAGATGTCCAAGCAGACAAAAAGAGAGTAATTGTTTTGTTGGTAGGACAAAAGCACATATTTTCTGTGAGCCACCAAAACAGATGAAGTAGTCTAAAAAATCCCAACAAGTCTAAATTTAGTAAGTGTCAGAGCATTGCTGATGCAGTGCTCAGCTGATGGATGGGGTGCTGAGAACAAACCAAAAGACAATGCTAGCCTGAATACCATCTGCTGAAGAAACTACCCATGTCATCGACATCAGTAGGCAGCTGCATTAATGACAACACCTCGCCCTATCTAAATCAGGGCCAAGCTTTAGTCAAGCAAGGGCAGCAAGGGAGATCAAAGCCTGAAGCTGGTACAGCTTGAAGCCAGAGCACAGCTCTAAGGCTTTACAGGGCAATGAAGCAGCATGGAGGCAATCTCCTACCTTCATCCCAGGTTCAGTAGAACTGTGCTCAGCTCAAAATCGAAATTATATGATCCCAAGCTAATCTTGACAGGCAAAGGACTACACTAATGCAGATGCATTTACTCCTTTGTTGGAACATATAATAAGTGTTTCATGGAAACAACTTTGTCTTAAACAGGCTGCATACGCACTGGCACAGAGGGAAATCTGGAGATTTCTCCATACTCACATTACTGTTTCTTCTTCTGTCTTAACCTAGAATTTGGTAACAAAAGTAGAAAGACATTGTGTTAGGTCCAATAAAAGAAACATGGAGACTTTTATTTTAACATTCTTTCTCGATCATCTTTGCTGGATTTTTGTTCCATGGAGCACCGTGGAGACATTTACTTAATGGCTCCTCTGGATGGCCCTTGTTCAGTGTCAAAATTAGATCCCTGATTTAGTTTCCCAAGGGTTTTGAATGTTTTGCATTTGAGAGAAATACCCTGGGTCTCTGGTAGGAATAAGTGAAACAGAAATGTTATGTAAGATCACGCAGTCAGACTGGAGGGGTGAAAGAGAGTCTCAGATGCTGTTAGAGCAACAGCCAATGCCTTCTCTGGGCCTGTATTGTTGCACACTGTCAAACACTCTTCTGGCTCTGCAACCCAAGCAGTTTCTGCTATCGTTACAAAACAAAAGGGAATCTTGAATTTTAGACTTTGCCAGCTAATAAGAGTAAAACCAGTGCTAAATAAGAGTCATACTGACAACCTCAACAGAAGATGGAGAGTAGGAGTTTAAGTCAGTCAAGCAGGAAATTAGGATGCATTAATGGGAAAGCATAAGCTGTTCACAATACTACTGATGGTACCAAAATTATCAGAGCATGTGCCTGACCCAAGATCCATCTCTGGGGCTTTCCTGGACTGTTCCATTCACATATTTTTTTAAAAAATCAAAAAGTTGGAGTAAGATTAATTGAGTACCAGAAGATTCACTTAGAAGAGGAATAAGGAATACAAGCCCTACCAGAGCAGTGTTCTCCATTGCCTAGATGACAGAAAAGTTTTGAGGAGTTATAAAATTATGTCAGAGAGTGTGAATGCCATGTTCTGTTTGCTAGAAGCCTTCAAGTTTCATCAGGAAACATTTCATTGGAAATTCCTCCGCAGCTAGTACAAAATGTCTACTCTGAATAACTCAAATATTCTTCAGCCTTAATTAAAAATTCCAGTATAAGCATAGTGTGCCTAACGTTGCAGCAGCAGACATAATAACAGTTATTAAAGTGCATGTATGATCAGCTTCATGGCAAGTATTGTAATGTTAGTGCTGAGTGCTACTAGTAATGCAATTCAAACAATGTGATAGTTTTTAAAGTTCAGTATTTTTAGAGAACATTATATTCTAGTTTTTAATAGATGTCTAGGTCACCACCATCAAAAGAAATATACCAGCTAAAAAACATTGGTGTAAGTTAAATGGTGGTTGTTTTTAACTTTCTTTTTCTTGGTACCAGTATCAAATTCTCTCATTCCAGTCTTTGACAGTACAAACCAGATCTTAACCTGCTTTGTTATCCAGAGGAAGGATGTGGACAATGTCTAGCAGGCAGTTAAATAGTCCACATTCCAAAACACGCAGGTGTCAGGCACATTGTACCCTGCACACCAGGAACTTTGCTTTGCCAGCTCATCTTTTCATCCTCTTTCCTTCTAGCTGTGGAGGGGAATCCAAGTCTCACTGCCAAATATCTGGGTATCTACCCCCCCAGAGCAACTTTATTCCCTTCTCTAACTCCCTTGGCACCTGCCAGATGCCTCTGATACATTACTGCTAAGCAATCTCTGTGACTGTGGCTGGCAAAACTGTGATCTTGTGCATCTTTGACCTTCCCAGAGAGAGTAGAACAGATCTCTATTTCTTATTTGTCCTTGGGCAATGAAAGCAGTATGCAGTAACTGTCATTGGATGGCATTGATTTAATGCTTCTCCAGATTAATTTCTGCCTTATACAGATTTATATTTTTTTTTTTCCTGGTAAAATTCAACATGTCTCACGTGCAGATATTTTCATGCGCTAGAGCTTACAAAATCAGATCCCATTGTCATTCATTTTATCTTTCCTTTTCAAAGGGAAAAATACAAGCAATAAGTAGCTGTGGGTAATGGTAGAATGGACTGCTGTTCCTTGAAAAGAGCACTTTTTACACTGCATTCAGACTTCTGGCTGCTGCAATTTCATTAAGGTTTGTAAATACCCATGTTTTCAATGGAGGTTCATCTCGTCCACCACCAGAACATCAAATGTATGCTTACTGCTCAAAGTTACAGGTCATACAGTCAAACCCCTTCTTTGCTCTAGCTAGCTGTCTGACAGGATCCATAGCATCCAAAAGGAGACTAAAACTTGTCACATACCTCAAACACCCAATGCTTATTTCCTCCCTGTAGACAGGTCACAGGCAAAAGCAACACCACAGTTTGAGCAGCTTTCACATGTCATCAGTCTCCTTACCCCAGAGTTCAACAAGCTCTGTGTGGTAGTTTTGCTTGGCCCAGTTTTTGCCAGTGAACAGGGTGGGGTACAAAGATGGCTCCTGCGTGTCCTGAGTAAAGATTCTGGAAATTTTCCACCATGTCCAGCAGAGCCAGTCTCCGATGGCTCTGAAGATGATGGACATGCTCCTGGCCAAACCTGGGCCAATTAAAGATGTTAGTTACGCCTCTGTGAAAGCATATTTAAGAAGAAATCAAAACAATGTGAGCACGCACTTCTTTTTAGCCAGGGAAGGAGGAGGAGGAGGTAAAAATATGTGAGGGAGAACAACATGGAGGCACCAAGGTCAGTGGAGAAAGTGGGGGAGGAGGTGCTCTAGGCGCCAGAGCTGAAAACCCTCTGCCAGCCGTGGTGATGACCATGGGGGGAGCAGGTGGTCCCCCTGCAGCCCATGGAGTCCAGGGGATGCAGAGAACCCCCCACAGCCTGTGGGGAGGTGCCCACGCCAGCGGAGCAGATGATGCCTGCAGGAAGCTGTGATCCAGTGGGAGTCCCAGAGACTGAGAGTTGCAAAGGCCTTGCAAGAGAGAGAAAGGCCTTGCTCCCGGGATGGAACCAGCCTGGCCTCGGCTTGCAATTCTGCAGCCTGGAGAGAATCTCGGACAGCAGCAATCGGGCGGGGCTGCTCGTGACATTGGACCCACGCCAAAGAAGTTCGCACAGGACTGTCTCTCGTGGGAGGGACCCCCATGGCTAAGTAGAGGATTCTTCCCCCTGATGGACTGACCCTGACCAAAGGAAACCCCCACACCCTGCCCCCACCCCGGAGCTGTTGGTTAGAAGGAAGGAGGGAGGGGGTGAGCTGAGAAATGGCCTTAATAGGGAGAGGGGTGAGTAGAGAAACAGTGATTGTAGCAGACGAATTGTGGCCTTGGACTGATTAAGAAAAGCCACATGCCTTGCCCTAGCCCAGATCTGTTGGTTGAATAGAGAGAGAGGGCAACTAGAGAAACAGTGTCTGCAGTGGAAGAATTGCGATGGACTGACCTAAGAGAAAAACCCCACACCCTGCCTCTGCCTGGGAGTTGTTGGGAAGTTGAAAAAGAGGGGGGGGGTGTTGAGCTGAAAAGTGGTGCCTTAAGAGAGAAAAGGAAAGTAAGTGAAGAAATAGTATCTTAAGAGCTTATTTTTATCTCCAATTTATCCTCTGACTCTGATAGATTAATAAATCACTTTTCTTTGTAACTTTAAGTCTCCCGCCTGCTTTTGCCCTGAATCTTGTGCGTCCCTTATCAGTAATCTTATCTCAACTCATGAGTCCAGTGTTTTGTGTTAGTTTTTCCTCTCCTCTGCATAGCTGCAGCAGGAGAGAGCATAGAAAACAAATGTCGTAGGTGCCTGGCATTTAGCCAGGGTCAAACCCACAACACTCTGGAACAGGCTGATGCCTGTGCAGTGGGACATTAGACATCTACTTTTTTTTTTAAGTATATTCATCCTCCGGTAAAAATTAAGATGTGAAGATTGCGTATTTTACATTCATCACTCATCACTAGCCAATTAGATTAACAGAGATTGGGTAAGTTTTGCTCCTCAATGTAAACATTGGCACACCCAACACTGGAAAATCCAGGGAATAGAACAGAAGTCCTGTGAATGGCAGTTACATAACAACTATTTAGACCAAGACATCCAGAGGAAATTGGGTACAGATGAAACTCCAGGAAACATTAAATATGGATGGGATACCTTGCAAGAGAAAAGATAAGGTGATGTGTCACAATCTTAAAAAATGCACTGGGTTGAAAGATTCACTGCTAGGAAAGTCCAGTACAATCACAGACCTACTGCATTATCTTGTGGGACATAGCTTGACAGTCTTTTGATATATTTCAGGCAAGACCTATTCATCTGAAAGGGTGAGGCCAAAAAAAGCAGAAAAGAGAAAAAAATCCTGCCTGGAGAGCTTTTTTTAGTGCTTGTATTTCAGAATGATGGCAGCTAATTATAGCAACTGCTCTCATTACAGGTGACCTGTGCTCACAATGTGTGGTACCTTGTTACTGGAGCAAGCCAGGGAAATTAATTAAATCACCTCTGTCTATGTCCTCACACCTTCAAAGCATAGCAGAATCTGGCCCCTGGTTAGCTATGCAGCTATCCTGTCCCCTCCAATTTCCACTAGAAAGGACTTACTGCTGTAAAGGAAAGTGCTGCAGCAGTACATCTCTGTGTGGGCCATCTGAGCCTAGAAAGCTATGAAAGAAACTCTAAAAAAAGGTAAGAGCTAATCAACATACCTAAGGCCTTACTTCAACTTACTGTCAGGGATAAACTCATGGCTGGCTTTCTGATAAAGTGCTAATGCTTAAGGGAATGTCTGTATTCCTGACTTGTTTCTGTCTCCATGAATAAATTCATGTCACAGACTCATGTCACAGCTTGGTTTGCTGGCCACTCACAGACATCAAAGGAGACATGAAACTTTGAAGGGAGGGGCTGAGACATCACTGTGAAAGGTGGGCAAGAGAGATTTGTCTTGCATATTTGCTAAATGGTCATAGGAATGAAATTAAAGCAAGTTATCTTTTTTCTGGACAGAGGAGGAAGTTGTGCCTACCTTTCAGTGAGCTAAGAAATTAGAATCCTTCTATCACAATGCTGTTTGAGCACTTGAGCATTTCATAAGAAAACCTTTTAAATACCAAAATATCATTTCTTTTTGACAAATATTGAAAAATTTGAAAAATATTGAAAATATTATTTAGACAATGCGATGTTTCTTGTTTTTTTCCCCAACAGAATGTTTTCATCTCTGCTGAAATCTTTCTACAGTCCAGTTTGACTTCCATTTTCATTCCATATGAGTCTCCATTAACCTCCAGGCTTTACTTTCTTATTCTAAGCCAAATTAATTGAATCATGTTGCAGACCTGTAGCTTTTTGGCAAAAGTACTATGATAAAACTAAAGCAATTTGAATGCGATCTTACTGTACACCAAATTACTCTGCTAGCAGAGAGAGGAGTTCAAAGGCTTTAAAAATACAGACTCCTTTTTCTTTTTTTTATTACAGTTTGTGAAATTGCTAAGAAGCTTAATGCACTGTTCAATATCTGTATTCAGTGATAAAATACTCAAATAGGATGATGCACACATGCGCTTCAAAAGTAGTTTCAAAGCTTTGATGGAGCACTTAAAAGACTTTGTATGCAAACAATGCAAAGGGTTAAAAATTACCAATGTGACCCAAAAGGGAAACAAGTATGCTTTTGTATTTACTGTGCTGCACAACAAAGCAACATGCCTTTACTTTTAGAAAGGCTGGGACTAATATGTTCAGAAAACATTGTCAATGCTATCAACCCAGAAGGTTAAGAGACGGATTTACTTATCTGCAATGATTTATTGAACTGACAAGACAGTGTACAAATGGGGCTAGGAAATGCACGGGCAGAAAATCTTAGAAGGAAATCATTGTGTCAGGGCACTGAGCAGAAAGATCCTTTCAGTAACAAAGCAAGTATTCTAATTCATAAATCATGTTTGTCAGGAATAAATAAAAACAGAATCAAAGTTGGTCTTTAGCACACACTGAGCAAAAAGGTTCTCTCCCTGGAGCACAACAGAGAAGCAAGCATTATTTGTTGATCTGCTCCAATGAGGCATGTCTTTGTGCCATTTTCCACCTTTTGTATTGAGTTTGTGCTGTATATTATCAATATTGGCTGTTGATGCCAAGGTCTCAGTTGTCACCTAAGTGCTCTACTGTGACTTGGGTTTTAAGCAGCAAATTGTCAATGTCCCTCTGAGATGGACACTGCAGTAAAACCTGTCATTTACTTTAATGGCCCAGATGTCAGGGAAAAGTTTTGTCGTGGCAGATGAGGCTGCCTTTTAATTCTCCCCCTCCACACCGAGACTGATGGGATTGCATTCTTACCCATCTTGCAAAGCTCTACACATAAATTAGCCCAAGCAATTTCCCAGGGGGTAATAAACAACCATCAGCCTCTCACTGATGTTCACTGGATGGCCTCACAGATCAGATGTATCCAAGGACACATTACTTTGGCTCAGCAAATTTCAGCCTTGGGGCGAGAGCAATACTCGACATAATGCAAGACCTAACCAGAAATACTTCCCAGATGCACACAGGACAACCATGATTTGAGTGGCATACTCTTCATCTTACATCTATAACACGGTACAGCTTAGATCTCAGACCAGTGCTGGATATTCCCCTGCCACTAAAAGAGAGTAGCTGACAAATGTCATTACAAAAAAGTATCATTTCTCCTAAGTTTTATGATTTAAAATTTAGACAGCTATGTTAAGGCAGCTGTCTGGTTGCCCTCCATAGCTGACAAGGAATCATCTCTGTAATGCAATTCATGCCACTCTTTTTATATATTTCTGCGAGAATATTCTCCAAAAGTACCTGCCTTTTACCTTTAAGAAGGAAAAAAAATTCATCCACCCAGTTTGAAATGATTTAACATAACAATGCAACTGTGCTCTTGAGCGACAGACAATTTTTTTGCCTGAGACTGTTCGCACCCTGCAAGTCTTCAAACAAGAAGTGCGAACAGCTATGCTGAAGCTATTAAAAACAGAAGAACAAAGATACTGAGTCAGACCAAAAGTCTAGTTAACATAATATCCTGAATCTAACAATTCCCCCAGGAGATGGTCAGGAACACATATTTTAAAAATGAAAAAAACAGGATCACACAGTTTGATATTTCACTGATTTATCTAGCCACCATCTAGCATAATTTGATCCTCAGCACAATCTTACCTGTTTATGTACCCTTTGTTTCACCAGAATTAAATCAGTGACATTTTAATCAAAGTATGTGCAGGTTTTCTGTATGTATCATTCATCAATAGTACAATTTCTCATCTACAGAGGCAGCATGCACCGGAGCATCAGTGCATTTACACATTTAAATAGATTTAAATGGTGTGAGGATTTTTCTAAAAGTCTTTGTTTATGGAAGATGATTTCATTCATCTACACTTCCAGACACAAAGCAGAGGTTAAAAACACTCCCTGCACACCAGACTACAGGGCAGTATCATGACCTCCATATATGCAACATAACCAGCTGTGTGAAAATGGGAAACTATTCCTGATGGAAAACACTCAAAAATGCAACTGTCCTGCCCTAGACCTTGGTTTGGAGCAAAAGTACTCCAAAGATGCTCACTGTGCATCAGTGAGTCAGATGGCCTCACATTAGAGAGAACGAAGGAAAAAATGTAAGCCATAGGTAATAGAGGAGAGACAGATTTGTGCCATCAAGAATAACCTTTTCTTTTGAACCTCACTGGACCTGCCACTCCTTGTAGGAGTGTACCTTTAAAACTATAATTTTGCAGGTTTCAGGCTCTATTTCATGCATTGCTGTGTAAGATAACATTGAGAAAACTGAGTCAGTGTTTTACTTCATTGAAGAAAACTTCACAATGACTCCTGTTAGCTCTGTCACAGAAAACACTGAGAGCATTTGCAGACACAGACACAGCTTGAGCTGAAGATGTCAGTGCATTCTGTCCTTGCTCAGGACATGAATCTGTAGCAAAAGGCCACAGGGTTTGCTGCATCACGGGGACAGCAACAAGTTTCAGGAGGTGAACAATGAGAGCTGCTAATGACTGGCACTTTTACAGGCAAGACACAGTAAACAGAAGAGAAATCAGCTCCTTGTAGAGGTAAAGGTAGATGCAGAGATGGAGGTAGAGGTGTCCTTGGCCTAGACAGGAAATGTTTGTGATCAGGGCACTGTCCGCATGCTATTCCAGTTTGTTTCCTTCAGCAGCAGTGAGCCAATTCACAGCCCCCTCTGATGCTCCCATGGATGCTTTACTGAGCTGTTGACAGGGAATACTCCAGCACACACACTGCACTTGTCTGTGCAGGGCTGTTATGGGGGGCCACATCTGTCATCCTTCTCCAAGGCACAGAGCCCATTCCGCATTTTCAGTGAACATGAGGGAAGTGAGGCTTTTATTCATTTCCCTTTCTTCCTCAGGAGCTTTCAGTATTTAGTCAAATCTGTAAAAAATGACCAGGAATAATTCTAGGAAGCAGAAATGTATGCAGGGATATTCTGTGTTAGTCCTGTCACTAATGTTTCGCTTCCATTCTTTCCAGCTGAGAAATAACAAGCCAGAAAACTTTTTGACTATTCTAAGAAACTTTCCTTTCCCCAAGGGCACCAACCACACATTACTCCATGCCATACATCACTGTCTCTCACTGGCCTTTCTGTTCCAAAGAACACAGGTCAATTTGCAAGGGTGACTTAGCCCAGTTAAAAATTTCACTCAGGCTTAAAGTTGTTAGAATACTATACATTTCACTGGCATTTTAGAGCAAAGTAAATTGATTGGTGGGGAGAAAGAAAGATTTGACTGAGGCACAGTAGTGTCTCTTTTCTACTTTTCTTACATCTCCTACACTTTGTGTCTAGAGAACTTAAACTCCTTTTCAGATATTAACAAATTATCTTTATTAAATCATCTTTATTCATCCTAAATCATGTATCTGTCCCCATTTTGCAGAGGCATGAAAACATCAAACAAATTTGTCTGATTTCCACTTCTGAAAGAGCTAGGAACAAACTTGGACTATCCCTGTTCTCAATCTCATCCTTGGACCACATGAAAATATTTTTGAACCAGAGTATGATATAGGGTCAACCCCTCTACATTTATATTAAACAAGATCAAAACAAATCCTTCCCTGCATGTGAGGAACAGGCTGGAAGATTTCTCTGTCCCTTCCTAACTATCTCACATGAAGAGATGAAGGAAGGATAGAATTGCTCTGTCTAACTTCTAGGAAGTAGTTCCAGTTCCACAGGCTTAACCGTGCTCAGATGAAAGCAGAAACAAGAAACTCTCTACATCTAAGATATTTGCTATGTTTCCCCAATTTTTCTCCAATTTCACATGTTCCATACATTAGCAGAGAAGGGGGAAAAGGGGGAAAAACTGTTAAAATGAAAAAAACCCCAAACCTCTTTTTGCTATGACTTGAAAATTTTAAAATTCAGTTCATAATACTCAACCTACACTGGTTCTCAGTGTAGGCATGGTGGTTCATCTGGTTCTAATCCTGTATTACAGACTAGCAGCGGCAGAACTTGCTAACTTCCAATCAGTGCAAAGGAGGAATCAAAATATGGGATGGTAGGTTGCATCTTACATGCTCTCCTTCTATTTTATGCTTGTACAATGGCAAAAATACAAGTTTTATACATGGATCCTTATGAAAAAAACAACAACCAATTTCTATGTTTTCTTGCTCCCAAACTATTTGAATAATTTTGTTTTCAATTTAAAATCCAGTACTGAAAAATACAAGAAAGTACAGACTGCAAAAATACTAAAATGTCTCCAAGCCTTCACTTTTGACAGGTATATGGAGATCTTCTTCCTTCTGTAGAGCTTTCTGGAGCCTTCATCAGAGGAAGGTTATATTGAATCAGGCTGGGAGATAATCATTGCCCATTTTTCCCCAGCATCCTCGTCATCCTTACGCAAATGCAAAGTTCTACACGTATATTTTTATGGCTTAATTAAGATAATTCTCCACAAGTACCTCCATATGAAACCACACTCATAGAGCTGAGATAAATTAATAAATCCACTAGCTAAAAAAAAAAAATAAATCAAACCTCAAACAAACAAAAACCAAACAAAACCCAAAGAAAATAACAATCAAAAAGAAGTCCCTCTTTGCTTTTTTAAACCACCAACTGAAATACCACATGATGCCTAGAAGAAGGTGTGCTTTGTATGTTTTGCACCCCTATTTTCTCCCAGGGCATATGCTGGCTGGATCAAGCTACAGCTCCCAAGATTCCCTACAGTATCTCTTGCTGGTCTAAAGGGACTTGAGATCATAGCAATTACACAGCAGCTTTGGGATCCAGAGAATAACCATGGCACTGGAGAGGAGTTTGGTGCTATGAATGAGATGGTTGTAATGCAATAAAGACTGGCATTCCAGAAATGCTTTGAGTTTAGGCTGAAACATTCCAGTTTGGAAACAAGAAGTGCATGTGCGTGATTTTCACTTTCAGTTGCTCCCATTTTTTGAGTAAATAAAAGGTACTGAAAGGCATACATGGAAGGCTTCAATCCAGCAAGGAGAAAAATGTGCAACAAATCACTATTTTTAAATAATGTTCTTTCAATAACTGCTGTTCTAACAAAGGGGGGAAAAACAAAACAAAAAGAAAAATGGGATGGCAGGCTAGGGCTTCTTCACAGAAGCCTTCCACAAAGTGGGTTGTGCCCTTCCTCCTCCCCACTGCATCCTGCTGCATCAGGAAACTTCAGTCGTTGTCAGTTAGTGTGACACAACTGTCATGCTTAAGAAGGCAAAAGAGGAAGGTATTTTCCTGAGCCTGATCCCTTCAGAACTACTGCCTGAGAAAACACCCAGTGCTCCCACGGTTAATTCCTGGGAGCCCTAACCCTGCTTGTGGGGTTTTACGCAGGGAGTTTGTTGACAGGTGGCTGTGCCTTTTCCTTGCAGCTGGATGGGCAGTGCCATCACACTGCCCTCCACACAATGTTAAACTCACCTACTGATCTTCTGGAGGGATGTTGTACAGTAGCATTTCTATCTATTACTGCACAATTATGAGGCAAGTTTACAAGCAGTCCATCAAATTACTGGCTTTCATGCCATAATCTTATTAAAGTATTAGTTACTGACACTTTAGTAACAGCACTTTCTGTGAAGTGATTAAAAGCAACCTGTTGGACCCAAGGTTTATCTGTGAGAATTCTTGAAATTCTGGTTTTGGAAAAATGATGTTGTCATCCTCTAGTTTCGGTACTCAAAAGTAATAAAGTCAAGGAATATTTAATTGAAATTTAGCTTATTTTAGGCAATCCAATGGCCCTTCTGTCCCACTAATCTGTTAATCAGAGCTGATAATAACTGAGAAACTAATTTCATTGGAAAGTAAGAGGAAATACTTCAAATGAGTAAAATTATGCAGCAGTTTAGAAAGCACTATCCTCAATTAAGGTTTCAGAAAGTGATGCCACCATCTCACATTTTTCTAACTGTCGAGGACACAAATGTTTCAAAACATTTCTAACCATTAAGAGCTACAGCAAAATTAAAACTGAACTGTCAGGAAATATCCAGGACCATAGGGAAAACTGTGTTTAAAGCAAGTTGCTGTGCTCTCCCTGAGATTGCTGTGAGGGAAGAGAAGCCATTACACAAAACAAAGAAAGAGAATAAAACGGCCCAGCCCAGATTTAACAGAGCAGAGGTGATATCCTTGCTGACTGTAGATATTACAAATAGAGTGAATCATCCTCTTTTAGAGGGGCTTGGCTTTTTGGCCATGGGTAGCATCACTGGACCAATCTTGTACCTCAAGGACTTTGCATGCACTGTGCTTCACCCAGGGCAGTGGAAGAAGGCTGAAGCACACAATTACCAAAGTCACTTTACGCTTCTTTCTTGACCCATTTTTCCTCCCCTCTCTCCCCTTCTGTGTCTGGTCAGCCCTTTTTCACTCCCTGCTGCAGACTGCAGGGTTGTGCCAGCTCCTTCCCACTCACAGGTTTTTTGGGGATAACATTTTACCTTCCCCAGGGCAAACTTTTACTCCTGGGGCTGGAGAGCAAGGAAGGGAGAAACTACAGAAACTAAACACAGCCTCTGATGGTCACACATTGGAACCGTTCTCAGACCTTCCCTGGTGGTTTAACTGCACTGGTTTGCTCAGAGCTGTGCCGGGCAGATCCGGCAGCAGCCAAGGAAAACAATGACTGGAGGTTTTTCCTAAACATCAATAAAAATGCACTGGCTTCTTAAAGAAACATTTAGGGAGATTTTGTTGCTCTGCAGCCTTTGTGGTAAACATGATTTTGCTGTTTAATGCACACATAGACTGCTTGCTGAGAACAGCACCTCTTTTGCTGGACATGAATTAGGTCCTTCCAGAATTTTTCTTTTAAATGTTGTGTGTTCATTCAAATAATTAAAAAGGTTATAGACTTTGTAATAATTATCTCAAACAGAGACATTAATGAATCATTCATCAAATGAAAGGGAGCAAGTGTTATATAAAATGCTTTAGAAAACTTGCCTTTGTTCCAGTAATTTAGCAGCTGGCAGCTGCCTCATCTTCATGCACACACACATACAGGGATTAAAACAAGAGAAAAATTTGGCTTAGAGGTACCATGGACAAAGGCTGGGGGGGTAAAATTGTCAAAAGACTCAGTATCATTTACACACTCACATCCTACCCAAGAGCACAACTTTTGAATTTCCATGACACTTTTCTTGCAAAATTATCATGCAGGTCCCCATTGGCTCTGCAGCCCCAAGGCACGAAGGACACAGGGACATCCCCACCCACAACCATACCACACTGGCCCAGGAGTATGGGCCCTTCTCAGAGACTGGTCCCTACAGAGAAAGACCACTGTGACCAGAACAAAAGCACTGACACCCCACGCCCACGGCTGCTTCTCCAGGCTGAATGCGAGAGAATTTCAATCCAATACTACAGCTGAAATGCTCCTTCTGCCAAAGGGTCAAAGCTGCCCACTTACACAGTCACATTTTCTTGCTTCATACCTGTGCTTTATCATCCTTAGCTGCTTAAACAGATGGCTGCCATTGTGCTAGGCTGGGGATTTTTCCATTTCTCTTCTTAGTGTGATGGGTACTGTGTTATTGAATAAACAGACAAGACAGATCCTGGGAAAGGTCAGAATTCATTATGAGTGAGAGGAAACAACTTATCCCCCACATGCATATAATTGGGCCTGACTTCCATTAACACAAGCCAAACAGGCAGCTTCCGACTGGGTACCTCGAGGGAGTGTTATAAAAATAGCTGCAGGCTCAATCAAGTTTATCCAGATGGGAGTGAAGGCTAACACAATAGCTGACAGGGAACCACAAAGGAGATTAGGAAGATGTGCAAAGCAGACTGCAGGTGATTGCCTGCACCCCAGACAAGCACTTTGCTCCACTCATTGTTAAGTTCCCCTTTCATTGCTAAGCCCCCCCAACGTAGTCTGGAAGGAGCAAAACATGGAATCTTCCTACTATTTTTGATGCCTCTTTTGTGAAGATCTGATACTAAAGCAATACTGCTTCTTCTTGCTAATACTCACATGTTTTTGACATTATTCTCTCCCTGGTGTTAGCTTTCAGACAGTCTAATTCAGTAGTCAATATCTCAGGAGGATCAGCTGGTCAGATACCTGCTGCCTTTAGGAAGACAGGGGCACCAGCACAATTGATGCTACAGCCAACCTTCCACTCCTGTGGGATGAAGGAAGTTGCAACTGATGCATCCAAAAAGTTAATTGAAGTCTTATGATGTCCCTGGAGAAGATAGGTGATGACAGTGTTTCACCAGCATATTCCTGCTCTGAATTGAGACAAAAGAGAGAGAAACTCAACACAAAACCTGCCACAAAGTGTCTGCATCAATGTGCCCAAACCCGGCTCAGATTAGGTTAATTGCACTATTGTAACTCCCAGGATAAACAGCTGCACCTGCTTAAGAGGCTTTAATTTAAATTTACTCAGCAGATGTTTCAAAACAGTGCAAGCGCTTGGTACAGTCAACTCAGCCTGGCTTTGTACCAACACATCAGAACCATTCTCTCCGAGAGAGTCATTCGTGGGCAGACAGGGGAACTCAGTGTCAAAGGTCTGGGCTTCTCCTGACGCCTTTAAAATCTCATCTGCCTCTCTACTGATTTAATTTGGACAAGGACAAATGCAGCAGACTGGATTTTACTCTGCATGGGTTAGAGGCACTGCAGCTATCATGATGTGATACTGTGGAAATTGCGGGTACTTTGAGCTCACCCACTTCCCTGGGCATAGAAGTGGCACCAATGGAAAGTGGAGGCACTCATCAATTGTCAAGACTGGCAAATAAAATTGATAAAATGCATGATAATATGATGGGAGTAAAGTGAAAGCCCTGACTCGTAGCTTAGCTACTACAGGGATGATTCTCAACATTGAGAAAGCCAGGTGAGAGCTTCCTGCAGGTTTCTCACTGACAACAGAACTAGTAGGAAGAAAAAAATAATATATATATATATATATGTGTCTGTCTTACAAAAATATAAGAAATCCAACGTAGTAGTTTGCCAATGGTAATTGATTGGAGACATTAGTCTGCCCTCCAAAACACTTTGGCAGCTTTCCCAAGAGAGGTGTGATTTTTTTTTTTTAAATCTTTAATGACTCTCAAGTCGCACAACAGGCAGTTCATGTAATTCATTAAGCCACATTGCTTCTTGTCTTGCCAGCAGCAAACAGAAAAACACAGACTTGCCCTTGCACCATTTCTGTGCTTATTGATTGTATCATTAGGTAAGCAAATTGGTTACCTCACTTCAGACTTGATGCTAAATTACAGTCACTAAGATTTGTCATCACCTTAATAGGGTATCGACTGCCATGAAAAAAATATGTTGAAAATCCCTGTATCCCAGGAGAATTGATTGTAAAGGAGCATTCCGAGCTCAGATATAGTCTCCAGCTTGACACACATTGTAATAAATTGTCATTTATATCAAGGTCAAAATCCAAGTGATTGTATATACTGCAAGTATTCATTTTAACGGATCAAGTAAGCTACCCATCAAATACAGATTTCCCTAATAGTTAAATTGTTCTGTCAATGGACAGGACACTGACCTCTGCAGACAGAAGTGCTCACAATGCGTTAGTGATGGCTGAACATCCTAAGAGACAGAGATATGGCAGATTCACAGGAGCTTCCATCTGCAGCGATGCTTCTCTGGTCCTACAGGTCTGACTCCTGCTTTTTATCTCCAGCTCCGCCAGTCCTTTTACTGAGGATTTTTGGTTCTGCTCACCTCTATCCTGGTGCGAAAAGGAGATTGTATTGCTTTCACCCACCTGCAAAACAGTCCCAGTGAGGGGAAAAATTGATCAAAGTGACTAAACCTTGTCATGTACAGGAGTAGCCTAACCCCGGGTCTGGCTCTTCCTCCTTACAGAGTGCATGCTTTGATCTGGGAAAATCTACTCCAGCTGGTTCTCAGACCCAGTTTCCACCTGAGAGCATAGATATAATGGGAGTGTTTGGTTTTTGTTTTTTTTCTAGGCAGCTCAGCTTAAAATCCTTTAGTAGCCCCAGAAGGATGGAGTGAGTCTGGGCTGACAGCACATCCTGACTTCAGCCTCAGGGAAAGCACATTATCACTGCTCTGCAAAAGGCCCCAGCCTGTATTAAAGGGACAAAATCACAAGGCAAGTTTGTTTAGGTCCTGAGAACAGAAAGATGGGCAGAGATGTCCTTTGCTTGGGTCAGGAAGATACAGGCATCCCAGAGGTAATGTCTCCAACCAATGCAAACACACACCCTACTTCTGCTGGCTACTGATGAGTGAAAAAATAGATATAGTCTTCTGAAAGGACCTCTCTGTTAGTCACAGAAAGCATTCATTGATTTCCATCAGCTTCTAGATTAGGCCCTTAATTATTATTAACTTCGGCTGGGGATTGCAAAGCAACTTAGCAAAGCAGCTTAGCAACAAAAAGGCAAATACTTGAACTGCTTTGTCACTCCATGTTTAGGCTCAGTTCAAGTTTGGGGCAGACATACAGGTCCTCACCTGCTTAATCTAGAGAAAAAAGGTTGTTTGCTTTCTGGCTTTATTCTGTATCTCACAAATCCGTATTCCTTCTCCACATCCATGTATAATTTTCCTGGGATTTTGCTAGACAAGAGAGTTAGCTGGTGAGTTGTTTGTATTCCCCAAGAAGCAGCAGTGACAGTATGTGACACCCCTGCCTGCAGCACTGTGATGAAAGGGCACCCCAGAGGGCTGGGCACATGGCCTGAACCCCACAGTGGAAGGAGAGCAAGACATGGAGGAAAGAGGTGGACATGGAGAACTTTGCACAGCTGTGGTGCTAAGGCCAGAGAAAAAAAGCCCCTTTGCCATTCTCCAGGACCTCAAATTCATTTCTTCCAAGAAGCAAAGCCGTGAATTTCCCTGTGCAATGAGAAAAACTGGTGGAAGACAAAGCATGAGTAGCTCCCACCACGGGAGAGGCCACATGTCCAAGGTAGGATGGTAAAATGCTTATAGCAGGGAGGTTTCACATCCCCTGCATCTTCCCCCCAAGCTCAGAACAGACATTAGGAAAATCCATCAAGGAAGGGCTTTGTCACAACTATATAACCTCCAAGTAGTTTACTGCAGGATAAATATAGTCTTGGTTCTCTGAACCACAGTAACTGGATAATTTTAGTATAGTTTTTTTGTAAAGGCATTAAGAACTCTTATCATCATCTCAGGCATTGAATTCAATGAAAGATTCACTCAAGCACAAATAAAATTCTAAGTAGCTTCAAGGAAAATAGATAACTTGGAAAGCCTGACCTGTACCACAAGAATTAAGGAGTCTGAGGCATATTTATTAATGGAACATATACTCCCAAAAGAGCAACCCAATACTTATTGAACTAGTGTCTAATTAGCTTTACAAATACTGGATGTATTTAATGGATATATTTTATAATTAAATTTCCAGGCAAGGACCCATGGATCCTGTCAGAAAACAATTCTGCATGGCAAGTTGACACATATCAGATGTGCTTATTTCCCTGACATCTGAATTTCAAAGGAAATTCATTTTTTATGCCACTCATTTTGTTTGTTTCCATATTCCCAAGAAGTTGCAAAGCTCAGTGTTTTTAATGGCAGGGCATCCTCAGCCCAGAGCAGGGAGAGTGTCCTTCATGCTGTCTAGAAATGAAAGGGAAGACAAGCACACCTGCACAGACAAGCTGCAAACACTAACTTCTCTCTCAAAAATACAGCAGGAGACAGCAATTAGGAAGACAGTGTTGCTGCCTGGGGACCTGAATGTTCCTCAGGCTTCAGTAACTCTCCGTGCCTGAGCCTGAGTGGTTTTGTAAGGAAGCCATCTCACTCACTGTTCCTTGCTGCATTGAGGAAGATGCAAGGACACTTAACCCACCAACTGGGCACCAGCATAAGGAATTAATCCCTGCTGGAAGGTGGCCTGAGGCTCCCTGTGTCCATGAGTGGTCGTTCTGCCACCTGAAGCCGTGGTTTCCATGAGCCATTAGTGGTTTCCCTGATCCCTTGTTTGCAGTGAGGTAGCTCCTTCCCCAGCCCCAGCCATGGGGCAATGCACAGCTCTGGCCAGGCTGAGTTGTTTGTCTTCTGAGGGGATTCTCTTTTCATTCCTTTGGGAGATGCCCTAGGATCCAACCTGTGTGATGGACAGATGGGCCTCCAGCTGAGATTACAAGGCCTGAAACTGCACACTCTACATGTATGCTGAAGAGCTCACAGCATTTTTCACTCAAGGTGCTCTTTGCTGAAAGAGTCCTTTGAAAAAATCACAGTGAGTAGCTTTCTGAATAGCATCTTGGGATCCTGAGTCCCAGTTTCACAAAGTGGCATGATTTGGTTTGTCTAGGCCACTCAGGTGCTTTTAAATTCTCTATCAACAGATCTTTTTTTACTTCCAGTTCTAGGAAGAAGCAGAAATTGCAACAACATGGAGGTTCCTGCACCTGGATAACAAGGAATGATTTGAAAGGGATGCAGGAGTAAAGAGTGTTTGCAAATAAAGTCCTGAGAACTCTGTGCAGAGAGAGTGTCTGCCTCAAAATTCACATTGCCAGGAGAAAATTAACAAGAGTGAACAGAGTTTGCTTAAGAAAACGATCAGATGGATCAAACAGAAATGGAAGGAGAATTCTGAAGAGTCTTGAGAAAAGGCATCAGTTTGGAACCAAATGCGAAAGATGCATGAAAATTTACAGGAATGGGGAGAGAAGTGGTAAGAACAGCAGGTAAAGCTCAGTTCAGCATTGTCAGAAGGTTAGGAGGGCTAGTTGTAAGAGGAAGTTTATGCATTTATAGACTCTAATTTGCATCTTGAAAGTATCCAGTCCCATGGTTTACCTGTTGTGCTGCTAATACTGATGTTCACCAATTGTTGGTTTACTAGATATCCCTAAGCGCTTTGATCCTGATTTGATTTAAAACATGTGAGTCAAGCAGCTGCTCCCTGCAACACCCCAGACACATTCCTGACCGCAGGGGACAACGTAAGAGGAGGATCAGGCTCCTGGGTCCAAATCCCAAACCCTTAATCACCTCTGAAAACATGACTCACCCAGCAGTAAATGTCCCCATCATCTGGAAGTTTAGAGAACCATTTCAGTGCTACATGGACTGCTTTGAGATAAAAGATGCCATATAAAGATACTTTGTTTAACACTTTGGCAAGTGTGACATTCCATTTCATAAAGGATAATCAGAGTGATATACAGGATAACATATTACAACTTTACCTTATGAGTCAACCCTGTCAGAATTTAAGTGCTTATCTAGCAAATAGAGCAGACCAAAATTCAAACAATCCAGAAGATTTTTTTTTAAATGTTACATCTGATTCCTTTTCAAACCATTTTTTTTTTATTATTTTTTAAGAGCTGAAAGAAGTCAGATTAGATATGTAAACTCAGGTGTCGTTTCAAATGGGAGCAGATAAATTCAAAGCTCAAATTTTAAAGCCTACATAAACCTTAGAGGTTTCTGGAGCTTCAAGCAGAACAATATTAACATTTTATGATCCATTCATGGGAAGGCAGATGCAGTCCTAAACCCAAATACGCCTGGACAGTACAGACTACTCTCATGCAGACATTTTCTGAACCTGTGCGCAATCAGCTGATTCGCTAACAGAAACTACTTGGCAGCCTTTTTTCAATGCACATAAATCACCCGATCCTGAAATTTCATTTTTGTGAACTTGTGAGTATGGCTGATCTCTAGCCTCACAACTATGTGTCGAGATTTTTTCCCCCTTCAATAAGTTTCTTAATGCCAATGTTTTGGGGGTTTTTTTGTTTTCTTGGGGTGTTTTATTTTGGTTGTGTTGGGGTTTTTTGGTTTGTTTTGTTTTTTCCAGGGGATTTATAAAGCTAACATTATATTTAAAAAAAGAAGAGAGAAATTTGTACACATAAGGCAGTTTATGTCCTGAATATCCACCAAGATTTGAAATGTGATGGGAATCAGTAATATTTACGGGTTTTTCTATGTAGGAAACAAACTGCAAGAAAAATGTGGCTCAAAGCAATGTCTGCAACACAGGGGCAGGGATAAATATTGAGAAAGCACAGGAGTCTCTGGTTTGTCTTCTGAAGCTTCTCTGTGTTCTTCAAGGATGTAAGCAGGCTCCAGGTGATGGACTGCAACAAAATTTATTTATTTCCACGATTCTTAGTTGAGCTAAGGCTTAAAGCTTTATAGTCTTGGATGCACTTCCATGAAAAAAAAAAAAGTCTTTCCAAAAGTCTTCCTTCCAAAACGTGTTCCTTGTACGCACCTGAATGCTCTGCATGGTTTATAAATGAGTATCAAACCCGTCTTTCAGTGGTAAACAAAAGGACCAGACCTCATACTTGCTCACAGGTCATGTATGCACACAAATGCTCAACAAATTGCCATTCTCCCTCCAGACACAGGGTCATGCCTGCCACCTGTCAGACACTAACAAACTTTCAGGTGCGGCAAGGACCTATTTTTAAATAAAATCTGCACAGCAGATCTAGAAAATTCACCCTTATTTTCTTGGTCTGAACATCCAGACCAGGCAGCTACCACTTATAGCACAAAGACATATTTTCTTCATGGTTTCATAGAGTTTTGGGCATTTTTTTGCCTCAAGATTTGCAAAACATATTATATTTCATTTGTAGCTTTTTACTTTCAAGCTATGTGTGTGAACAGCTTCTGCAGCTCTTTCAAGAGCATCTTCAGAATATAATTTCTTGTTAAAAGTATGTTTTAGACAGGAAGTCTGTCATTTTGGTAGTTCAAGTTTCTGGCAATAAGACAATTTTCTTTTTTTTTTCAGTTCATCTGAACAATAAATACATTTAACCTCAAGAACTGGAAAGTCTTGATCTGCTATAAGGTGAGGGTCTACTGGATCCCTTAACTTCTTTCCTTTGCAAGCTTGATTACTTCAATTCCATTTGATTTTGAAATCAAACAATTCTAATGGTATATGTTGCTAAAAGGGATGGTCTATGAAAAAAAAAAATCAGAGTAGTGTACAAAATATATCCCTGTCATAGTCTGCCACCATTTTATGTACCCAAAACATTTTTAATAAATAATAATCTGCAGAGGGGCTCCCTCATAGCTGAACTTTATATTAGCGAATTCATCTCTTCTGAACTTTGGAAGACAACAGAGAGACCTCTTATGAAAAAACTACGTACTGCAAGCACATCTTCAACAGCACAACACTTTCTTAGTACCTTTGTCTTTTCCCTCTTTCCATACTAACAGAATCTCCAAGTGAACATCCCCACCACAGTCTTGTGCTTAAACAACAGGAGGAAACAACCTCAGAGGTCTTACTTCTCCCTGTCCTGCTCGTTTGTTAGGACAGCCCTAGAGGAAGGTCAGTTTAACCCAAGAAGGAGAATGAATTTTCATCCATCATAAAAATTTAGATTTATTTCAACAGACTTGAAATCAGGTCCATGTATGTTTCCAAAGTGAACTCCTCCAAGCCTAGTGATGGCCATTTTTGCCACGGGCTCAAACCCAGGTTGAAGAGCACAAGTCCCACACTCAGTGTCGGACAGGGACCTGCAGTCAGTCCCTCAGTGCTGCCCTGCACCAGCAGTGGAACAGCTGAAATCCATGACTTGAGAGATCAGGTCTCAAACCTTGGGCTAAAATAACCCAGAAGAATTCCTGTCCTGGTCCAAAGAATCAGGAACCTGAGGTGGTTGCAATTGATTTTACAGACAATCCAGTGTTTTGTTCTGGTATCTTGTTTGGTTTTTTAGTGACACTTGTTACAACAGCAGCATCAGTGGTCTTCTTTCTTTTATTTTATATAGGGGCAGCTGCTTCCATGCTGGAGAGGTCAGTGCTGTTGCAGCACCTGTGCCATGCCCAAAATGAGAGGTAGTGACCACATACTGGGCTGCCAGCAGGAAGGGAATTGCTCACCAGCACCTCAAAGGCCTTTGTTCTGCCTGTGCCTCACCTTCTCATGAGGATGCTGGAGGCTGTGAAAAGAAGCTGAGAGCAGGAATTTGAAGAAGCAAAGTGCTATAAAAATTCAGTATTCCCCTCTAGCAGAAGTAAAACATCAGGGGAAAAAAAGCTGAGGAAAGGGAGGTTGCTGAGGTCCCAAGACTTGCTCTGACACTCTGCCTGGGAACAAGCCCCCATTTCAGCTGACTCCTGCCTATCCCAGCAGTTTCAGCTGCTAGGGAATGGCTGGTCCAGGACCAGTGTCCGAATTTCAGCAGCACAGGTCAGCCTTAGTATTGCATAGGATAAAAGCTCCTCAGCTCTGAATCAGAGGAAAGCAAACAGCCCACATTTCTCAGTAAGACAGAGAACAAAATAACACATTTTATCTCCAGCATCTCCATCCACCCTCAATCTATTTATCACTCGGGGACATGACTTACAAGACTGTCCCCTGTTCAGCTCTGTTTGGATCCGTCCTTGTATCTGACAGTGTCAGAAGGCACATCACTGACCACTGTTCTACTCATCTCAGCAATGGGCACGAATCTTGGATTTCATCTCTAACACAGACAAGCTGATTGGGAGGTGAGGGCAAAACAGGGGCCAAAGCAGCCAAGCCTTCAAACTGTGAGAAACACAGGGTGTCATTCGCTGACAGAGGGTGACTGCTACAGGCACGGTTTGCACCAGGCAAACAATTCCAGAAAAACAGGGCTGTTAGAGGGAAAAATTAAAGGATTCCCAGTAGGAGAAGGTGAGAAGACTACCTTTGCAACCACATTCCAGCCCAGTTCCCACAGAGACAGTCAAGGGATCTAACTGGGCAGTGGCACAGGCTGCGGGGATGGCTGGGACATCCCTGCTGGCACCTCCCCACCAGGACAGGCACTGTGTGAGCTCCCCTGGGGCAGACCCTCGGGACCAGAACACTAGAGAGTCTTCTCAGGGAAGCAGGCAGAAGGAAGGCATCTTTGCACTTTTCCCCTAGGGAGATTTAAAACAAAAATACCAGATTTCCACACCCGCTGCCCATGGCAGCTCTGGTACCTGTAACAAACACTAGGCTAGCACAACTGCTCTCCCAGTCCTCTCCTGTGCACAAGTCGAGGCACTGTCAGAGCCGTCCTCAGGACCACACTCTTTGCTGAGGGGGTGTCAAGAAGATTCACAATTTAAAACTGGGGTTTTTTTCCCCTTTGGGAGACATTGGAAGAAGACGTCTATATTTAAAATGCTTTTCCTGGACTAATTGCAAAATCAGGAGACTTTTGTGCATCCTGGAGAGGAGCAGCTGTTGGTGTCAAAGTTCATTTGAAAATTACCGCTGCAGCCAAGCCCAAAGCTTTTCACGGAGCTCAATCCCGAGTGGAGCGCAGCGCCCTGCAGCGCCCCAGGTCCCCATTTCTGTGCCAAGAACACCACCCGGTGGCCTCCCCGACCACGGCTCTCTCCCTCAGGAACCGTAATAAAACTGAGACATTAGAAGGGGAAGGAAAAATCAGAAGTCTATGGCTGCGCACAGAGCTGTACGGATAAGATGGGCATAAACCCCGGCGTGTTTATTGCATGAAACCCAGCCAGGATATGAGCAATTTTAAAAATCCTGCATTACAGGTGTCTTGCAGAAGAAGGAAGAGTCCCAGGGTGGGTTTTGCTGGGGCCAGATGAATGTGTAGGGCTGCAGAGGCTTTGAGAGAGCAAGTCATGTTCTGCCATGGCTGGCACTTGCCACCTCCTGCGGCACCTCCCAGGACAGCAGCTCTGCTGCTCAGGGGGCAAGTACCACCACTCCAAAGATGCTGCACTGCACAGCTGATGGCCCTGCTCCTTGCACAGCTCCCTGCACCCTCAGTGGCCTGGGCAGCAATGGGACACCACCTCCCCTATTCCACCCTCCCTTCACTGTCATTTTACTTCTACTCAGTGTGTTTCACAGGCTCATTACAAGTTTTTCTGAAGCCTTGATGATCCTGAGGCCTAAAACTGAAGATTTAACAAGTGTTCATGAGTACTTTTCCACATACTGCTCACAGGCTTTGGCTGGAGTTGTGCACTCATCAGTTTCCCTGGAGCACACTCATCTCTTCCCTGAGAGAGGAGACCTCCCCGAGCACTGTGGGATTTCTGTGTGCATCCTCCTGCTGCCTGAAGCAGGAATACATTAAATAATTCAGCCCTGGCAAGGAAGACAGCCCTGTGGGAAACAATTTATACAAGCGTTATTGGCTGTTAATGGAAATCTTTGGGAAGAAAATGTATACTTCTATTAAGATGAAAAAGGAGCGTGTCCATAGAACAAATAATTCCCAGTAGCTATGCCTCAAGGCCCATGTGCAAAAGATAAGAAAGGTCCATTGCTTTTAGCACTCTGTTCTGAAGGTTTTATATAAGAGCTGAATGGATCAGAGGGAAAATTGAAGAGGGTTGAAGGAAGTCACGTTCTGCCTGGCACTAGAGACCTTATCAAGCAGGCAAGTGAACTCACCAGTTACCTGAAGTACTAGCAAATAAAAAGAGTTCACAACAACATGAGCAAGAAGGAGGCAAGGGTCAGACTGGGCTAATTTGGGAGTGAGCAGCCTCCACCAAATGCCCATGAGCCCAGCCTGGCAGCACAGCACCGGCTGATGTACAGGTTCAAGTCAGCCAAGGCACCTTTAGCTTACAGGTCACAGGAACCATGGCAAAAGCATTCAGTCAGCTTAGACAGTCCTTCACCTCTCTTTCTTCTCTCATTTCTTTTTGCTTTCCTGTCCTTTCCAGTTTCATTTTCCTTATGAGTTTAGGAAGAGCCCTTTCTCTCTCTGCAGACAGACCAGCTCGCAGGTCATGCAGCCGTAGCTATGACAAATACTACAAATGTGGGATGAATACATCCAGCACTTACTTGTCCTGTTTCTCTTCTGGATGTCACTTTGTCTAAGTACAGCTGCACCATGAGAGGTGTGTTCTTGCTAAAATATCAAAGCTGCTTTAGTAAAGACAGAATTACCTAAAAGGCTCTTCACTTCAAGAGACACTTCAAGACAACACAGCACTGTAAACCTTTATCATTTTAGTTAGTGGAAAAATCCTCTCAAGTGATTTTATTGTTTCTGGGACAAGTCCGCATCACTGGAAAAAATGAGATAAGTACATGTGCATGAATATGTTGTGTAACAAAGTGTAATGTCACTTTCATTTCCTAAAATTGCAATTTCATTGAGAGACACTGAAAATAAAAGCCCACTGAAAACAGAAACCTAGAGTACTATTGCCTGTGTACATACTTTTATCCAGGTTTACCACATTTTGGTGAACATCATCTAAATTATCTGTCTTGTGCTTAAAGCTCTTTGGAAATTTATTTAGTTGTTTCTGTTTTAAATCACCATTCCTTTGTTCATAAGAAAAGGGTGAACACAAAAGGAACATCTGTGTTTAAAACATAGTAACATTATTGGATTTTAGTTTGATGTAAAGGTTCTTGATATCACAATATACAAAGCAACATTTTTCACGGGTTAATACAGCTTCCTAAGTCATACCCTTTTGTAGACATCCTTTTTCTTTTTTTTCCCCTCTGAAATGAATTTCATATTGCAATCCTTGTCAGTTTGAAACTACAGTTATATCTCTTTTTCAAAGCTGTTTGCAGATTGTAGAAAGGGATGCAGGCAAGAAGATGGTTTCTCTGCAGCAACTGCAAAAAAATTACCTGCTGTTTACTTTCCCTGTGGATTTCCACAAGGATTGCTTTCAGTGGTGAAATTTTGAAGGATGGCATTGGATTTTTTGTTTGTTTCTAAGCTGCTCTTTAGACTCTACTTATACCTCCCCCGCCACAACAAAGAATGTCTCTGGATGCTACTCCACAGAAGGTGTTTTAAACAGTCTTTGTAGACCTCCTTCTTAAACCTCATAGCACTCATCTAAGCAAAGTATCTAAAATATTCATATAAAGTTCCACTAAAACTCAGTTCTCAAAAGTACTTCTCCTGCAGCAATGTCCCAGGCTATGAAGGTTTGCCTGTGCTGAAGCCACACAGGATGGAATGAGACCAGTGTGAAGTAGGAGGCAAGACCCAACCTGGAAAATGTTTGGAGTTTACACACAGCTCTGAAATGAGTTATAGACAGTGAAGGAAGATGAAATATGTACTCCAGCACAGACAGCAGTCCCACTGTAGGCTAAATCAACAGCACAAGCCATTGCTGATGCCTGAGAAAAGGGCAGGATCCTTTTCCTCAAGCTTTAAAAGATCAAGCCTTCCAGTGGCCAGAAGGAATGCCACAGGAATCTTGCCTTGGAAGAAGATAGAGGAGTGACTTCCTAAAATGCTTTCTAGTCCCCTGAAGAGACACAGAAAATGTCTAGCGGGGGCCACAACACAAAAGAGAGCTCTAAGCTACCTCTTTGAGCCTGGGGCTTTCCCTTTGCAACACCTGTCAGCTCAGGTCTCCCATTGGTAACCTTTTTCCCCTTCTCCACACCCCATGGCAGACAGCCTGGACCTGCAGTATATTAGACACTACCTACCTTTCAACACCACAGTAAGAAGTGGTGTTAGAATCGTAGAATGGTTTGGGTTGGAAGGAACCACTAAAAATCATCTAGTTTCAGAATGCCAGCAAGATGCAAAGGGCAGCTGTCATTCTCCAGACAAAGTGCAGATGAGAGAGTCTGAACTCATGCACAGAATAACCTCCCGCAGTGCCTTACTGCTCTCCTTTGCACTACTACTCATTGCTGCTACTAGGGACTTTGTCTTTGAAATTCTCCTGTTGAAACCAACTCATTTACAAAGACTGACTGTAAATTCTAGGTTATTTGAGCTAGAAGGTCCTGAAAAAGTAGGTCCTGTCTCCCCAGCTCCTTTTATAACCACCACTGACAGCCATCCTTGCCTTTCCTTGGCTGAGGATTTCCTCTTGCAATGTTTTTCTCCCCTGTATAATTCTCTTCCCCAGGCTAGCCTTTTTCAAACAGAACTTACTTGAGACAGTCAACCCAATTAGACATTTAAATCAATTAGGCTGATTGACAGGAGGATTAAGTCTAGCATATTCTTGATTGCAGACACAAACACTCAGCTGGAATAAATACCTGCCTCATAAGAACTTGCTGAGGCTTAATTATTTAATGTTTGCAAAGAGCTTTGAACACATGAAGTGCTGTACCTGCACTGCTCTCCTCTCTGTTCCCACTAGCGGAGGTTTCAAATTTGGACATGGCAAAAACAGGGAAGACAGAAGGGGACCTTGACCCAAGGCCACTGGGGATCACAACTGCAGGAAAGGACAGTGATGTATCACAGAGCTTTGCTCCAGCTAAGCACGGCTGCTGCTCTGTGCTCCTGAAGCCTCTCTCTTATTCCTGTGCAGGATGGCAGCAGCCCCCAATCTCCAGACCTTCACACCAGGACTTTTCCCCACACTGGAGCCACACTGGCATCAGATCAGCAGGCAGGGCATGAGTGAATTTTGCACCCCAGTTGTTCTGGATCCCTGTTCTCCAGCATTCTTCCCAGGAAGGAATTCAGGTTGGTCGTGCTCTTAAAGACGTGCCATTCACTAAGGCATCAAGGCACTCGCACCTAATAAATAAACAAGAGCTGAAGTTCATGAAGGCCTTTGAGGCTGCCCAACAGCAGCACTGCCATTATTACTAGCTAATGCACACCTAGGAAAGCTTTAACAAAAAATGTCCACACACCTCAACGACACAAAGGATCTCTTTTCAAAGAAGCATACTTAAATTGTCACCTTGAAAACCTAAATTTCTCTGGTTCTGTGGGGTTAAATACAGATCCAGTTTTGCAAATTGTATGCTTCACCACAGAAGAACACACATGAAAAAATCAGTAAAATAAGTAAAATAAGTAATATACCAATGAAAATAACATGTTTTTTTCAGCTCACAAAGAACTGTCTTATTCAAATTGCAAACATGAACTGAAAAACTGTAAGTTTGGGACTCACCAAATATCGTTTGGACTGGCATTAAAAAAATCCTCAGAATCTAAACTATTGTAGCCTGCTAGCAAGGAGGCTTCCAACTAAAAAAAAAACAAAAGCTGTCCCATCCTTAGCCTTCCTCTGTTGGTCCATTCGACATTGAAAACAAATTGAACAGCAGTCAATCCATGTGATTTACCCTGCCAGAATGAAGCTGCTGAATTCTTTGTTCTCCTCCCAGAATCCCTGGTACGGGATCTGTCCAAAAGTTCCTCCAAAGTATCCTCCTGATAAAGGCTCTTTAGTTTTTGGTACAATTCATAGCAGTCCCTTCACTGATTCATTAAAACAATGACCTGATGACATTATTTAAATTAGTGCACTTTGAATTACGTTGGGGGTTTTTTCTGCTATGTGGAGAAGTCGTAATGCTGGCAGATAGCCCCAAGAACTAACACAACAGAAGGCAGGCACAGAATTCAGCATTTATACTACTAAAGAACATGGGTGCACAGACAGAGAAGCAGCAAACCTGAAAAGCCTCAAGCAATAGTTATTTCCAACTAAGGGAAAAAGTCTCCATCACCAGCACATCTTTTCATTTCAAACAACAAATTTTGGAAGATGTTCATGAAGGAATCTTTGCTACTGGCAAGTACATAGGAACCAAGTTTAGTGTCATAGAAATACTACACTCAATGTTTCTGTTTTCCTTAAAACCTGGATTAGTGAGCAGCAGAAAATATTCTAAACAAGGGTGGGATTTGCAAGGCAAAAACATAAATTGTACCACTGTTTCACAGAAAGTGATAATCGAAAATCCATGTTCGTGCCTTTTAAGATTCCCTCCATCAAAGCTTAAAAAATACTAAAAGAAATTATTTCATCATAAAAGAAATACAGGTTCATTTTCAGCGACCAACACATTCAGTGGTCTGTTTTGGAAATTACAGAACCAACTCATTTTCCTGGTCATTAAGGGATTTATCCGCACGTCCTTATTCCAATTTTCCTCATATATCCTGCTACCTTTCCCCAGGTGAATGCTGTATCTAACCACAGGTTTTGGAATATTCTGATTTTATAACCTTACCAGTAATTTGCCAATAATTTATGTAAGGCTTCAGCTGTTAGGAGGAGTTTATTACTGTTACATTCTAACATGCAGCTCTAACTTCTGTCCCTTGAACATTAACCATGTGAGTTATGAAAGCATGTAAAAATAAACTTCCATAAAATTCTTTTGTGGATGAATAATTGCTCAAGGTTACTTACATGGTGGAGCAGTTTTGCTTTTATTTCTTTTAAGGGATTCTTCTCCTGTCTTGTCATTAGAAAATTATGATCCAGGTGAGATAATCTAGCGGTTGCTACAGTATTTTCTTGGAATCAGCTATTCCCATAAACACAGAAATAACTGGAGAACCACCACGGGAATTTTATACACCCACAAAGGGAAAGCCATTTTTATTTCAGTCATAAAGCTCTGTTAGATTTGTCTAGAGCATTGATTTACTTTCGAAAATAAAACATTTTGAAAAAAAAGTTATGTTTTCCTTCAGCTTTTCCTCCTCTTATTTCCCACTTTTTTCTTTCAGAATCTTTTTTGTTTGTTAGTTTCAAATCACAACGGGCTATTTAACATGGCATCTCTCCCTCTTTCTTTATTTGAAGAAATAATACCAGGACGCATGCTGGCCTTTAGCCACCAGCCACCGTGCTGCCATTTTCAAGAACACAATTTTATGCTTCCATTGGAAATACTGCTCAATAATACATTTTTTATCCATCAGTCACCACGTGAACAATATTTTGGCCGGTATGGCTCCAGGCAAGCTGAAATTAATGATATGTACTTGACCCATTTAGGCACAAAGGTTTCTTCTGAACTGTTAAATAGTAAGTTTTTATGCTGTAGAAGTGCAATGTCATTGAAACTCCCAACATTGCAAGCTGGTTAGTTGCAAATGCTTTCAATCACAAAATTGAACTCTTCTTGAAAATCCAGCAATAAGGTTTTCTTGACAACTTACCATAGCAGTTACCAATCATACACCTCTATTTTCTAGGAAAATTATCTTCATTGCTGAAATTCTTTATGTTAAACATCATTTAAAATGTTTTATGCTGAAATTCTTCATGGGAAATGCTTCCTTACAACACAGTGGTTGTCACTGAAATTTAGAAAGCTTTATGAAGACAGCAACGACAATGCAGGAATAACCTTTTATGATTCAATACATTTTTCCAGTGGTTATAAGGAGCACCCCTTTTTCAGACTTGCATTCCTTATCCAATTTAGCCATCTCATACATCTCCTGTTTCAGCACCTGCTCAGCCCTACCAAGGTACTTCATGTTCTCAGTACACCAAATATTCTTATTGCTTGGATTGCTGAAACACTAGATAATTATGATAATCCCACATTTCTCTATTTTTTAAGTGCTTCCAGCTCTTCATTTCAATTTCTGAATTCAGAAAACAAAATGTATTTCTAGTGACAGTTTAGATTATTATCTTTACTTTTTATGTTTTTCCAATTGCTACATTATCAAAACAGTTCTAATTTAAAAACATTAAATTCTGCAAGAACACAACATCTGACTTTTATGATAATCATACAGATTTATTGCACTGCTGGATTCTGCCTTCAACTACTTGTGACACAGGAAACACATCTGAATCCCACTCTTAACAGCAAAGCATTACATCAGATTTAATTAGCTGCCTATACAAATTGTTAAAGTGAAGTGCAATAAATTTGTGTGATTACCATAAAAGACAGTCATTCTAAAGAGTTTACAGTTATTCTTAGAGTAATGAGGAGGCTGTGAGGTCTTTAAGGACTAATATGCAATAAACTATTCTCACTGGCAGCCACTTTATCACACATGCTCACATGCAGAGACGGTAGCTCCTTCAGAAACACCATCAATATCCCAGACACAATTTTATTTCCACTGCTTCAGATGATACTGCAGCCCTGCGGGAAAATACCATTTTTAATAACAGTACTGAAATATACACAGACTACTCAGAAACTGTCTCTTTGAAAAAGCCACTTTTAGCAAGCAACTCAAATAGAATGCCTATTTCTACAAAGAAAGCAAATATTTTTCTAAACAAATCTGATTTTTTCAGAAAAAGAATTAATGATGGGAGAAATCAGTCCTGTGTGTGCGCTAAGCCTCAGTGAAGCTAGGTCTGCTTCTCATGATTGCTCTAACTCCATAGTATAGATGATTAATGCAGAGCAGGGCTAAAAATGGTGGTAGAATGAATCTCAGCTCCAGTTCTGCAGATTTGTGTTGGTTTTAATGGGATTACATGCAGCTGCAAAGGAAAACACATCTGTAAGTATTCAAAGGACAGCAGCATTAGAATGAGCTCTTCTACTTGTAAATGCAGGTACACACCTTCCCTTTTACTACACTTACTGAAATTGCAAACCCTTTAAAGCAAGCATTTCCCAAATAGATACATTGCCAGAAGGAAAAAAAAAATCTCAAAATACTTGGCCACACAGTTGTTTCCCAATTTATTGGAAAGAACTGAAACATAACACTCACTGTATAATTTGCCTTTATTGGAGGTACAGGGGGAGGAATAACAACTTTTCTGCTGAAGTCTACAATGTATTTTAATTTAGAAAATTACACCTTCAGCCTAGATACAAATAAACCATATTGTAGTACAAACAGTGCCAATATACACTGTCAGCCCAGTTAAAGTGCCCATAATTCCTTTCAGGAGCAAGAATATCAACAGTAAAGTATTACTGGTGGACTCAGAAAAGACAGAAAAACACATGCCCAGAAACATAAAAAGCATTTTCCTTACATTGCTTAAATTAAAACAAATCCAGGTGACAGAGAAATTATAGGAAAACTATTTCAGAGTGATACTTATGTGTCGTTGGGAAGATCAGTTTGTAAGTACAGCAAATTTACTATATTTTCAAGCAGACTGAATATGTCCCCAAATCTGGGTACTTTCAGAAGAGCAAGCAGTCCATTCCTAAAAATTCACTTTTAACAAGAGGACCTAAACCCAAGAGGCCTAGGCTCAGGGGATAACATCCCACTATCCCTCCATCACCCAACATCCAAAAATTGCAGTAACAGAGATATATGAAATCCACCTATAATGCCAGTCAGAAGCAAGGTGGCAAATTTGATGGTGTTTGAATCCAGTTACTCCCCACACCTGCTAAACAATCTTAGGTCCCTGAACAAAAGAAGTTAAAGTGACTGTGTCTCAGAGGAAACAGTCTCTGCTGTACTGCCAAGCTTCAATCACAAGTCTCCCAGGCACACATTTTTAAATATTAGGTGACTAAATACATGAGCAACGGCCAAATTCCTAATTGCTCATTTTCAGGCTGTTATGTACACCATGAAAAGTGAAGTCTTTTGAAGAGTTCCAGATGCCTAAATACTTCAGAAAATTTTTGCTTGTTCTGATTTCTAAGGCCAGAATTTCCTGAAGAAAAATATATAAATATGTGCAGATTTCACCATCTTTCAATAATGGGATTCATCCAAGGGGATAAAAGGCCAATGACAGTAGGCAGATAACAGGTGATAGAAAACAGCTGAAGTCTAGGACCAATGAAATGTAGTAGCACATGGGAAAGTGGGGAAGATAACCTTGCTGGCAAATGGAGGAGACATCCAGGGACCACTTTATCTTCAGACAGTGGAAAACATACCAATGGAGAGAGTTACTACTTAGTTTGTCAGTCACAGGCAGTCACTAAAAGCCTGGATTTAATGTTCAGATACTCCAAACACAGTCAAAGAAAGTTTATGATGCACAAAGCTAGTAACACTGGCTTCCAAGGACGCTCAAAATGCTTCACAGTACTCTTTGGCTGATCTCTGGGAATAGCACATCCTTACTAAAACCCCAACTACCCTTTAGAGACCATTTTTGTAACCACTGTAGTTGAAAGCTTGACTACGATTCTAAGTGCTGACCCACTAATAAATTATTTTTTTTTTAATTGAAAAGATAGAAAAGCAACTCTATTAGGCATGTGTTTCACTACAAAATGAAATATTGATAACTCAGTTCTATATGTTTGGATCTTTGTGCTTTCTTCAAGTCTGAGAAATATTACAGTCAGGGCATGAAAATATGCAAGCATGCTTCAAAACTTTAGCCAACTAAAGAAGAGCCAAGTCAATGGTTAAAGATGACGAAGAGCCTCTGGTTTCTAAAAAGAGAATATTTTTTGAATAGTTCATACCAGATAGTAGAGAAAAAACCCTGGAATAACTAGAACTTGATCAGGATCTCCATTGCAAGTTAGGAATAAACCAACACCTTTTAAGAGGCATGAAAGGATTCCTAGTCAGCTGATTTGCTAAAGCTTGCAGCAAACAAACAGATTATTCCCTTCTATTGCCTCAGACCCAGCAAACCCCCTGGAAGTGGAACTTTCCTATTGAAGTCTGCAATATTAATACTTCACACTTAGCTTTCAAGGGGGGGTTGTTTTTCTTAGTGATATACTCAGACTCTCTTCCTTGTTAGTACTTAAAGAGATGAGGACACTGTAACTTATTTCCAGTGGAATATAAGGCCATATGAGAGTCTAATCCACAAAGACTTAAGCAAGGGCAAAGAGGTACATTTCTTCTTCCTTACAAATGAGCACGAATTTGCTCTGAGTCTATAATCTCCCCCAGCTTTGAGCTTCCTCAGACTTACTGTAGAGAAAGGAACCAATCAAGAAATGAAAACATTAAGGGGAAGATGACTCCAGAACACAGGGAGGCAGTAAACAGTAGAAAAATCTCAGGAAAGGAAGAGCAGGGATAATCTTCAATCACAGGGTGTGAACATGGGTCATATATTAGAAAACATCTTATAGAGCATAAAGGTCAGGTGTGCATTGGAATGTCACACAGCAGGAAAAGAAAAGCCTGAAAAAAGGCAGTAGAACACGAGAAGGGATTTTCACAATTTTTTGTCTCAGTCCTCCCTAACATTACTGACTTTCAACATCAGCAAGCAATGCTTGAGGCTGAGCTCTCCAAAATCATATGGGTTCTCATTGCTACAAGTAACTTAAACCATAACATCTGGGGAGCTGGACTCCCTAGGACAGCACAGAGGCAGAGCAAGAACACTGGAAGCAACAAGAGAAAAGAAGGAATAAGGAAGCAGGAGAGAGAAAGAAAGAGGTAAAAACCCTGAGAAGCACCTGGAAGCTTTTTCAGCCTCCAGCCTGAAGGAGGAGGGCCTAATGCCACATGTCTATTAGCAACAGTGACAAACCAGTGGCTCAGCACTGCCACAGGAGCATCTGTACTTATAGATGCCATGCAGTGATTACCCGGCACAGTCCATGTTTTGTCTGTCTGGAACCCAGAGAACTTGAAAGAAAAACAAAATCATTGAAAAAATATTTACTTTTATAATCGTTACAAGCAAATTCTCTATCTTCCGCACTATGAATAAGGCTGCAGACAGGTTCTTAGACGTGAAAAAGGCAACTTGTAACACAATCTCCAAACTTTCAAATTCATTGCTGATTAAATACTTTTTGTCACTTCAGACTTTATTCCTAAACAACTATATTAAAAATAATTACAAAATATAGTATTGCACATCAGAAGCTATTTTTCCACAGTTTCCTATCCAAAATAGACTTAAATTAACAGAGGATACATTATTACTAGTACTCAAATACTACATAATGCTTTTAGAATATTAGGTTACATTAGGTTCCCTTAACTCAGGGAAGTACTTAAATCCTTTCTTGTTTACAGGAAAAGTCTTCCTGACTCAGAGACTCCAAAGCACAAGTATGACATATCATATAGATACTACTTGGGCATACAGTAAAGTTTTTATTGGTTTGTTTCACCAATTCTTGAACTCCACAGCATATCTTATTCCAATAAGTATTAGAAATAAGCTAATGCAATTTAAAGTGCAATTCTCCTTTAAGAGTCAAGTGATCTCTAATTTTATACATAATTCTTGCAGCAAAACAGTCACAAGATGAAACAGAAACATGATGACAGCACCCTACACTTTTTGGTTATTCAGAAAGTTCACACAAAATATTAGCACTCACCAAAAAATAATATTCTGGTTCATATAGTTGCGAAAATGTTCCACTGATTCTGAAATGGTTCTGACATTTCTCGTTATGAAATACATAGGCAGAGCAGCAGCTCTCCAAGTGTAAAATACCCTCCTTTGTTTCTACAAGCTACATATTCAATGCTAACACCACTGATATTCTAACATCAGTATTATTTGCTAGCACAAATGGATGGAACTCGAGGACAAAGAATTATAAAATGGACAACTCAAGTGCTTTTTGAATTTAATTAGTTGACCAAAAATTCTGAGATTCAAAAGCTGTTCTAGGTCACGGCCCCTCTCTGGACTGTATTTTTCCCCCTCAGGATTTCTTTAAAACTGCATCCAATAAAAATATTAAAAACACATGCAATAGAACATCTGACACTTCCCCTGGGAGACCTTTCCCTTGCCAAAAAGTTGTTTTTCCCCAAATCAGATTTTAGTCTAATTTCATTCCACTGCCTATTCTCATGGAAGCAATGAGAAAAAGGCCACAGGGAGGGCAAAAGACAAAAAAACCACCCAACCAACAAAAAAAACCAATTACTAAACTACAGTGAAAAAATGTAAAAAAGCAATTCAGCTGTGAAGCATGTTGATGAAGGGGGAACCATGAAGGCAAGGGTTAACTTTAGTCACCATTTCCCAGCTTTTTCTTCTCCATCAGCGTGGAAGAGTCACAGATGCACATGGATGGCTCCAAGGAGGAGAAAAATCAATATGAAAAAAAGGCTGAGTTATCATTCTGTAATTAAAACTTTGGGAAAAGGAACAAAGTGCCTTTAGAATTGCTCAACTTTCTACTTCCCAGAACAGGAAGAAAACCTCTTTGAAAGTTGTTATTATTACATTCTTGAAAAGGTATCAGCCATATCTTCCCCCTCCTCATAAACAAATGAAACCTCTGTGCTATACAGCACCATCATTGTGTAACAGAAACATTGTACCATCTATTGCCCTGAACAACCAATGAAAGATTTGCCGAGAGAGATATCATAAAACATCAGATTTAGCCAATAAGAGCTTTTCTTCTCTCACAGCTAATAAATACAGTATCTGGCTGCTTATTTAATATATCCTACAGCTAAAGAATATATTTACTTTTTATTCCTCCTTCTCTGTGCCTAGAAGGAATTAGTGAAAAGACAGTTTAAAGAATTAGTGCAACATGTCTATGCACACAGTTATTTTGAAAACATTATAAACACAAAACTCCTTAAAGATATCATACAGAAAGGATGAGAGAAGACTCACCACTAGTGTCAGTCACAGAAGCAAATATTTGTCATCTTAAACAGATGTAAAAGCCAAAATCAGTATTTAAAGAAAAGTAATAGACACCCTCCAGAATGTATCTAGTCCCCACTGCTTTCAACAGAGAGACTGCCAAGTAATATCAGAGGAGGTGGAGGCGAATTTGATCTCTGTCCTTCAGAATCTCAGAATCAAAAAAAAAAGGCATGGCAATAGCCACCAACAGCTACACATGAAATTCCCAATTCATTTAGAAAAGAAAACATAAATGATTTGTTGATCAATAAAAAGAAGACAAAATGAGCTTGAAAGATTTCATGTGTCCCCATCAGCAACTTCCTTTCGGCGCTGGGCCCGGAAATGGCGCTCAATATTTATCGTCACTTCCCTCTGCAAATTCCTGCTGTTAGTTTTTCCAGCTGTTCTGATCCAGGGATGCTGAAGCACTTGACGTGCTGTGTAGCGCTTCTGGGGATCCACTATCAACAGCCTGGTGATGAGGTCTTTTGCTGCTATTAGGGAAGAAAGCAAAGGAGAGAGGGGTGAAGTACAGTGGTGTGATGCTCCTGTGCAACGTGCTCTAGGATGACTCTGCTTGAGCAGGGCGTTTGAAACACATGACCCCACTGTGGTCACTTCTAACCTTACCTATTCTGTGATGGTGACAGTTATAGCCACACAAAATGTCCTTCTTCTTTTTTTTCATTAGTTTTACCATGGCTTTTGTGACTATCCCCAGGAGGTATTCTAACAACAGGTACTAGAATTAGTGACAGGAGATATTAAGTCTCCATGACTGGTGTCACTCTCCCCTTCAGAAAGAGAGGAGAAAGTGAGGGGAATTTAATCTCAAAAGTGTGCTGAAGGCATCAGGCTAAGTGTTCACATTCACAGGAATGAGCACTGGGTATCTCATCCCTTAAGGAGATAAATGCTGTAGAATGCTGTGGAATACATTCTTTAAAAGACTGTACAGGGTTCAAGGAAGTTTTAGGATTTCTGATTTTGAAGAATGCACAAAAGACACTATGCTAGCCTGTGAGAAGGAAAAAACTACTATGTGTAGACCCCATTGTCAATAGAAAATCTACACTGAGTTCTGCAGTGCAAGGATTTCATTCTCAGCTTTTGAGATTTTTGTGTACATCTTTACAATCTAACAGAACCGTTGAGAGTATTTTGGCACCTTTTTCTGCAGAGACATATAAGCAAGGTGAGGAAAATCCTTTCTCTTGCCTAGAAAGGGAGCAATCCATTAAAACATTCAGAACTAATACGCAGAAACAATAGTACCAGAGGACTGCATTCACATTTAAAGCACAGATTCACACAAGGGAGACCTGTAAAGCACCCCAAGTTGGTCGAGCTCACTGCTCTGAAAAAAGTTTCTCCCACTCCAGGGAAGAAGACTGCCACTTCATAGGTCTGCTATAAGTGCAGAATCTTACCTGCAGAAATATTGTCCCAGTAAGGGGATAGGAACTCGTAGTGACCCAGCTGTATGATCTGAAACAGCTCATCTTGATCGCGGTCCTGACTGCGAAAAGGGGGAAAACCGCAGAGCAGGATGTACAGGATCACACCAGCTGCCCACATGTCTACTTCTAGTCCATAGCCTAAGGAAGATGAGACAAATCATAAGTCTTGTTTTAGAAAGAAAACTCACAACTGGTAGGGAACTGTTCCTTGGAGATAGAATGAAAAAGAAACACAGAAACTCTGCTCAGTTCCTCAAAAAGATGAGGTCAGCAAAAGAATAAGTGGCTGGTACGCCACACTTACAAGCTGCCCATTATTAGCTACAGCTCTCACAGAGCCTCTCTTTTCCACAACATGTTTCACAAACACTGTCTCACAAGGCCAGTGTCAACTGGAGACTAATTGAGAAAACACAGTACATATTTCCAAAATAGTCATCCTCAGATTCCCTTCAAAAAAGAGCTAAGAGTGCCAAGTTTCCATTGAAATTGGATATAACCGGAGATGTGAAACCTAGCTTCACAGAACAAAAACCAGAAATAGATGTGCTTGAGTCACCAACAAAACTGACTTCTTTCCAGGTCTGAATCTTTTTGGATATGAAACCTTCAAAATTCTTTGTGATGTGAAACATGTTTTTGATTGTTACATAAATTTAACATATATGCTCACAATGATTTTACATCATCAGGGGCTCTGGAAAGTTGTTTGGGTTACAGTCATGAAACAGGACTGGCTACTCTTAGGTTGCAACATGATCTTTTCGTCATTTCCCCACTTTAGCAATTACTATCTATGATATTTTATGGCTTATCTGCTTGGAAGTCAGTGTTAGCATAGACATTAATAATGCCAATGTAACTGAAGTCATGATTGTGTTTGTTAAAACCTAAGAGGTTTCCTTTCTCAAATTACACTGCTAGCCAACCTCCTACCCTGAAGAGATATATCAGTAGGTTGAAACATTCTGGACTATTTCCATTATTAGAAAGTTCAGTGTAATTGTAAGATTTATGACAAATTAAAAATATATACACTCACCCTTCTCAGCGAGTATTTCAGGAGCAACATACGTTGGTGTTCCACAGACAGTAAATATGGGTTTTGTAACCTGCTTTGCGAGGCCGAAATCTGCCAGTTTCAGTGTAGTGGATTTATCTGCATTGTGCTGAACCTACACCCAAACAAAATACATATATGCTTAGTCCAGATGCATTTTAAAACAGCAAAATATAAAGGAAGCAGATAATAAAACAGGAAGGGGTTCTAATAATAATACTAATACTGGAAACAATCTTCAGAACAAGGTTCTTTTCCCCCTTATACTAAAAGGGTGCATTTATTTAAGAGGATAAGCAATTATGTAAAAAAGTAAACTTTGCTCTACAAACTCGGGCACACTGCAATTTCCAAGAAATTAATAGAAAGAACATAAAAAATAACCAAAAGTCAATTAAATATCATTATTTCCTCTTGAGAAAATAAACTATTCTTTTTCTCTGGGAAAGCAAAGAAGAATGCTGTGGATATCTTTATGCTTAAATGCAATGGGTCCCAGATAAGCTACCAACTTTATAGTGTCAGTTGATGTTGTGTTTCAGCCCCAGACAGCAACTAAGTACCACACAACTCCTTGGTCATTCATCCCCCTTTTCCCTGCAGTGGGATGGGGAGGAGAATTAAAAAAAAAAAGAAATGTGCTGAGATAAGAAAAAATTAATAATTGAAATAAAGTATAATAATAACAGGAACAGGAATGGTAGCAACTGCAGTGAGAAGGGGGATGGGCAGAGAGAGAGAGGGAGAGAGAGAGAGAGAGAGAGAGAGAGAGAGAGAGAGAGAAAGGAGTAAANAGAGAGAGAGAGAGAGAGAGAGAGGAATAAAACCCAAGAAAAGCAAGTGCTGCACAATACAATTACTCACTGCCCACAGACCCCCAACAGCGACCAGCAACTCCTGGCCAACTCTCCTCAGTTTATTTACTGAGTATAATGCTCCATGGCATGGAATATATCCCTTTGGGTCAGCTGCCCTTGCCATGCTCCCTCCCAGTTTTGGTACACCTGCTCCCTGGCAGAGCATGGGACACTGAGAATTCCTTGACTTAGGGTAAGCAGTGTTCAGCAACAACCAAAACACCAGTGTGTTATCATAGTTACTTGCACACAAAATCCAAAGTACAGCACTGTACCAACTAAAACCAAGACACATGAAAAGTGTACCTCCATCATACAACAACAAAAAACAAACCAACAAAATCTTTACATTCTTTCCAGATTACTCTGCCACTCTACCTGCTGCACTGAAACTAGATTAGTAATGGTTACCACACCACAAGAGCTGAAGAAATACATCCATGTAGAATGACCTCCTAATTGGGTCTTTTCAGCAGTTATCTTCTACACCCAGCCGGCAAGTAGTCAAAACACTTTTTCCAATTTTAATTTTGTGTGCATGGGTCTTTAGCATTACTTTATAATGCAGTTAATGAAGTGTTATTTTAAGAAATTAAATATGCTAATCACATAGACAGTGGGATCGAGCACACCCTCAGCAAGCTGACAGACAACACCAGGCTGAGTGATGAGTCTGAAGGATGGGATATCAACCACAGGCTCAAGAACAACCTGAACAAGCTCAAGAAGGTTGAGCCTCATGAGGTGCAACAAGGACAAGTGCAGGGTCCAACACCTGAGCTGGGGCAATCCCCGGTATCAGTACAGACTCAGTTATGAATTGAGAGAAGCCCTGTGGAGAGGGATTGAGAGCGCTGGTGGATGAAAATCTGGAATGAGCTGACAAGGTACAGTTGCAGTCCACAAAGCCAACCATATCCTGGGCTGCATCCAAAGCAACGTGGCCAGCAGGGCGAGGGAGGGGATTCTGCCCCTCTGTTCTGCTCTGGTGAGACCCCACCTGCAGTGCTGCATCCAGATCTCGGGGCCCCAGCACAGGAGGGACATGGACCTGCTGGAGGAAGTCCAGAGGAGGGCCAGGAAAGACAGATGGAGCACCTCTCCTGTGAGGAAAGGCTGTGAGAGTTGTGGTTGTTCAGCCTGAAGAAAAGAAGGTTCCAGACAGACCTTATTGTAGCCTTTCAGTAATTAAATGGGGCTTTAATTAAAACGGGGACAGGCTTTTTAGCAGGGCCTGCAGCAATAGGACAAGGGGCAACAGCTTTAAACCGAAGCAAAGCAAATTCAGACTAGATACTAGGAAAAAATGTTTTATGACAAGGGTAGCAAAAGACTGGAACAGGTTGCCCAGAGAGGTGGTAGGTACTCCACCACTGGGAACATTCACAGTCAGGTTGGACAGGGCTCTGAGCAACCTGGTCTAGTCAAGATGTCCCTGCTCACTGCAGGGGTTTGAGCTAGATGAACTTTAAAAGTCCCTTCCAACCCAAACCATTCCATGATTCTATATTCAAAGGCCAAGCTATAAACAATGTAGCAGTACAATTAAATAAACCAGAATGCTTTATACTAGTGACTGACATTCAAATATTCTTTGAGAGGTAAAAAATGTCATTAATTTCCTTTCAATGAAAAACAGTCTCTGGAACTATGGGGAACAGATCAGCAACTAAAATGTCTTAAAAAAAGCCAAGGAAATCTGGACTTGGTTTTGAATGGACAAACTGGAATATAATGTGACAGGTACACTTCATGCTTTAACACCTCACACTTTGCCATCAGACGCCGCTTAAGAAAGCCAAAAATTCAGGATGATCTCTATTACCAGATAACTAAGGACACAGATGGGACAAAATTTGCTCTTGTACATTACAGTTGACTAATCCCCACTCATCATCTTTATAGAAACTGTAAGTACTCACCCAATTCTGATTAAGCAAATTGGGTTTGGACTTTTTGGTGGGTTTTTTTTTCTTTTTAAGAAAAATAATGACATTACAAAATAACACAATAAAGCCTACTAATCCCTTTTTAACTTCTTCATAAAAAATGCACAATGTGAAACTGGGAGGAATGACTGATGCCCAGGAACCCTATATGGCCATTCAGAAGGATCTCAACAGACTTGAGAGACAGGCAGGGCAGAACCTTTTGAAATTCAACAAAGACAAGTGCAGGATCCACAACCTGGGCAGGAATAACTCATGCACCAGTACAAGCTGAGGGCTGACCTGCTGGAAAGTAGCTCTGCAGAGAAGGAGCTGGGGGTCCTCGGGGACAATAAGCTGTCTCTGAACCAGTGGCGCCCTTGTGCACTCTTCTAGTTTTCATTAATCAAAACATTTTGCTGGGGGGTTTTTTTGCTGCTCTTCCATGAAAAAATATTTTTCAGTATGAAGATGAAAATAAAGTTTACTACAACCATGCAGTCAAAACTTCTGCAAGAAAAAGCTAAAATGCCACATCCATTTTTTCTATTATATTAGCAACCACGCGATGACCTTTTGCCATCATGCACTGTGGACACAAACTGACAAAAATGACAAAAGATTATAAAGGTAATGCTTTCTAGAAAAACATCTGTCTATAGAATTTATACTCTCTGGGGTAATATCAGTAAGATGTTACAAAGATTCACAACTCAAATGCTCAATTTTATATGCAATATGAAAATACGAACATGAATGTATTTTCCTATCCTATTTTTTTTTAAATTATATAAGAAAAGTATGTTAAATGGAATTTCAACTACCCTGCACGCTACTAGGACAAATAATACTGAAATGTTTATACACATTTTTAGAAAACAGCATGGTGGTAGGAAGGGTGGAGAACACACTGGTCTTAATCCCAGTCCCAAAATCTTCAGAAAATGTCTTGCTTTGTAAAATGCACTGTTTTTCTTTTCTCAGGATGCCAGACTCCTAATCTCCCATTACAGCACAAGGTGGCAACACTGCACCATCTGTTCTTCGAGGAAAAACCACTGGGCTTTCACTTTACTTAACAACGGAGCAGGTAGGAACAGCAGGCACGGTGGGAATATTTTCACAGCTTTGTGACAATCACTTCAGAGACAGCATGTAACCTGTCAGCAAGCCTGAAAACCTCAGCCAAGAACTTCCCAGCAGCTTCACTAACGCTATGCTCAGAACAACTCAGAGTCAGCTCAGAGAATTTCCTTCATCCCCAACTTCCTGCTCTCCTGTCTACCTTTCCATCACCTGGCAACACCTTGAGCATGCAAACATGCTTCTCTGTAGAAACAAAAGCTTCAGGTTCTTTTTATTCATTCCTCAGGCCAGACTACTTTCTCATAGCAGTATTACAGAAGCATACAACCCGCTCAAGAGAAATCTAACCTCTGACATCTACAGTTATGTATTCCATGCAATGGTGAGAACAAAGCAAAAATAGTAACACTAAACGAACATAGCAGCCTTCCTACTGACACCTAAAAGATAGCTATTATTATTTCTGCACTCAAGACTGCAAAGGGTTGAGTTATAAAAGTTATAAAAGTCCACTTAAAAGCGCTGTCTGCCTATAGACTTACTTAGCTGAGGTAAGAAAGACCAGTACTCAATACATTTTCTACAGCCATATGACTAATTACGTCCTTCAACTGCAAGGCAAGCCAGCATCTGGTGGTCTTTGACTAAAGGTAGTCAACTGCTTGCTATTTTCTCAAATACAGATGACATGGCAGGATATTAGAATATTGTCTGAGGATTTACAGCTATCCCAGCCATGCAACCGGATCACAGTATAAGGCCAAATTCATCTTCAAAGAAGGGGAAAAAAAGTCTTTCTCCTTCTCTCCTGTCCCAGTACTTAATGCTCTTGTTTGATTTCATATCTACCTCATTAAATCCATCAGTGTGTTTAAGATGATGATTTACAACATTAATATTTCTCTGTATGCACATGTATATGGTAGCACAGCTTCTTCTTATGGACATCACGAAAGCAAGTTAGCCCACGTGACATTTTGTATATCGGAAATAGATAGAGCTTAAGAAAAATGACTGCTTACACATTTGAGTTTCAGGCCTCATTTGCTGCTAGCTAGAAGAATCTCTATGAAAGTATTACAGAAAATTCCCTATGTAGGTTTATCATACTTGAAGTTATGACAGATAAGTAGTTAACCAGGAGTGGTTTAACTCACATGTACTCGGAAAACTGGCAGTGCCTTGTATATATGTAAATAGTGTCGGAAAATGGACAGTGCTTTGTATATAGGTAAATAGTGTCACAAAGTTCAAGGGCAGAAAGGCTATACTTGAAGTTCTCATACATACATGAAAACTTGAGAGACAGAAAAAGGGGCAGGGGCTAATCTCAAATGTATTAAAAGCTACAACATTTATGAAGTTGAGTGTTAAACAATTACCACATTAGCGTGTGAGGGAAGTTTACATGGAGATAAATACATGATCACAAATACAGCCCTTTCCCTTTGCCCTAAAGGGGTGACTTTGTGTCTTTCACAGCTATAACCTGGAAGAACACCACCACACTTGTGCATTAATTTCTCACTCACAAGTGAAGAAATGCCAGAAGCTGTAAAATTAAACAGTCCCTTACCTAAAAACCTTGCCAGCAAATCCTGCCCCATTTGTGAGACCAAGCACCCCACATTGCCCATCCTTGGCAGCAAAGGTTTTCTCGCTGAACACCTAGTCCTGAACGAGGTGATTCTGTTAGCAGATGGGAGGGAGTCGTAGCAGCTGTCTTCACACCAGCTGTCAAACAGATTTTGTTTTTGTAGCGCAAGTCACCACCCTTCTGCCTCACAGCTATGCTGCAAGGAGTCTGATCATTGTGGGCAGACACAGGAGTGAAAGAGGGAGGGGGAAAAGCAGAAAGGATGATGGTGGCCTGGTACAGAAGTTTGTAACTAGAGGACAGCTCCACAAGAGAAACAGAAGTGCAGTGAACTAATAATTAAACCAGGTTGCCTACTTTCTCCAATGTCAATAATTTTACAATTTACTAGACATCAAAGTATATTTCTACCTTTTCTTCTGTAGAGACAGAAACTCTTTTCCTTCTTTTCCAGTTGCTTATTTTCATGAAACTTATGGGAATTTTTTTTTCCCAGATTGCTGCTTCTTTGTCATCTCTTATGACAATTAGCCAATATGCTTAAAAGTCATTAGGAACAGGGTTAGATTCTCACACAAAGCAAGTTTAGAGTTGACATACACACTTCCTTAGTAAAATAGACCTAGGATCATTTCTCTTCCATTTCCCTTCGCATGAAGAGGAAAAACAGTAAATAAAGAAATTAAAGGTTACCTGACCAAAAGAAGACCCAAAGCAGGACAAACAAGTCAACAGCCTAAAAGTACATGCCTATATTTTGACCTCTGTGTACAAAGTCTAGGTAGACTAATTCAGATTTAAACACCCTCAGTGTAACAAGAGGCATCCCACAAAAAAGGACATCTCTGCAGGATGCTGGAATTTGAAGCACTGTGCTCCATCTCCTGACCCACCAACAGCAGATGAACCCACAAAATTTGCTTCAATACCGTCTGTTACTGTTCAGCACTGGCTGATGGTAAGATTAGCGGTAGCTCTCCTTCCTACTTTGCTGCTCCAGCCACTATTTAGAGACAGAGGTAGCACACTAAAAACACAGACAAGCCAGAATCTAGCTCAAATGGGCTGTATTTATAGGACTGCTTATTAGATAGCAGGTGGCCTATCCAATACTATCAAGAGCTTATAAACTCATTTGCATGGTTGAATAGACTTGCTTTTCAAGTCTACTTGCTTTTCAAAGTCAACTTTGCTTTGTGTACATGGTATCTAATACTGGTGTTCACAAAAAATTAACAGTAAGGTGAAACTAGGACAGGTGAAATTTTATTTCCTGCAGTATTTAGGTAACACTGTTCTGCCATGACCAAATACCTATAGTCTGGGAGCCGCTCTGTCCTTGAAAAATATATTCTGACTGTCAGAATAGGCAATGATTATTTCAGTGAATAGAATGATTATTCCAGTGCTACACAACGCTGCCACTGCCCAGCATTCTCTATTTTGCAGTTCTGTGAACTAAATGTGAAAACAACCAGAACAGACCTTTATCTTGCCCTTCTTTGCTTATCTCCATCACTGTGATGATTATGTATTATAGAGGGAAATGAAGCATCAGATCTCAGGTGTTTCACATGCACTAGCTTATTTTCAGCAAATAGGAAGGAGGAGGACCTGGTTCATAATGGAAAATCAGCTTCTGGAAAAAGCCACACAGTTCTAAGTGTTGTTCAAACTTTGTGCAAATGAAGCACAAAAGCAGCCCCTACAAGCCCACTTCTTCCTGCAAACCAGCCAGTTGCACTCACCATCTTTTATTTACACAGAGATCACATACCAAAGATTTTCATCAAACTAAGCAGGATTCATAGCAGGACCTAGTATAGATGCCATTTCTTAGTTAAAAGGTTTGGGAGCAAACTGTTCCAGCCCAGCCTTGTGCAACCTCTCCATTTCCTCAAGGCTACTACACTGCTGCTTTTCTCCAAAAATTCACACTGATCTCTGCGCAAAGTTAATTCTCTTTAAAGCACTGAATGGCCCATAGGACTAAATAATCTATTACTTTCTTTGTTTGGCTAACCATGATCTTCCACAAAAGCTAATCAAATCCAATTTGTTAGAGACTGGCAAATACTTGCCATTTATCTGTTTATCAGGAAATTTGGAACCCCAACACACTTAGCAAGGGAGAATTGTTTACTGTTACAGTTCTACAATGGATATCTTGTGGAGTATCAATACTACAAACATTTCTATGCATATTCACATATGTGAGTAACTCTATTGACTTCAGTGCTGGATGCAAAGAATGCAGCCTCAGAAAAGTGATGGAAAAAAGAATTTTTCTCTTTGGCATGAAGTTATTATTTGAGCTGACTTTAATGTCATTCACCAAATGTATTCACCAAAACATTTTACTGTCAGATTATTTCAATCAACTGCATAATACTTTTGCTTCTAAGAAAATAAATTGTCACAAGATAGAAATCACTATAGTAGAGGATTAGCACAGCAGTCTGCAAAATATGCAGCTACAGTGGACAAAATGTCCAATAAATAAATAAATATATTAAAAAATTAGCCATTTTAATAAATTTCAGTCTGCAAGAAGACGCTTTATGATTCATCCTTGAACACCTAAAAGTCAGATGCTAAGTAACAGGGCGTGTATTTCTGAAAAATGCAAACATTCACTACACCTGAAAGTCTGATAATATTTTCTTGAATTCCTTTCTGCAACCACTGCTATCTGCAATACACAGCAGACCTATGTAAGGCAAACTGCAACTGTAATTTCACACATTTTTCCAAACAGTCCTGCCACAACACATCTCTGCACAGTATTTGCTTTATTTGCTTAAAACTATTCAAAGAACCATAACTGAAAGGAAAATAAGTTCCTGTACATATGCAAATGTTTGACAATACTTACCAAAAGATTCTCTGGTTTGAGGTCCCTGTGGACAATGTTCTTGCTGTGAATATAAACCAGTGCTTCGCACAGGTCAGTGATCATGACAGCAGCGTCATGCTCCGTGAACTTCACACTTTCTATGATTGCATCAAATAAGTCCCCTCCTGGGACATACTCTAGGATTAAGTAGATCTCAGCTTCTGTCTCATACACCTCAATTAAGCTTACTATATTGGGATGAGAGAGACTCCGAATAATCAGAATTTCACTTTCCATCATGTCCTCCTTCCCTTTCAGCTTGGATTTATCAACAATTTTCATAGCATAGATCTGATTGGAATTACAGTGGCGACATTCCTTCACCACTGCAAAGTTCCCATCCCCAATAGTTCTGCCAATCTCATAGTGTTTTTCCACATCAGTTCTGCTTTTAATGGCATACCTCCGGCTCGTGCTTTCCAATCCCTGAGCCTTGCTGTCTTCTTTATTCCCTCTGCGCTCCCCTGTTTTTTCTCGTCGGGCCATGTCACTCTCTCTACAAGTGGCATTCCCCTCTCTTCTGGCAGCTTCCTCTTTAGCCCTTTGTCCCTCTCTGCCGTCCCTGTGTGTTTTAGACATTTTCTCAGTATCCCTGTCTTTCTTTAGCCAACCACTTTGGCTCATTACACAACTATTTCCTTTATCTTCCTTCACTTCATGAGATAGCTGGAGCCCTTCTACAGCATTCTTCCTGATTTTTGCTACTTCCTTCCCATGGTTTTCATGCTTTTCCACATCCCTTTCTTTCTCAATGCTCCTTTTTTGCTTCTCCAGCCCTTCACTAACAATCCTATGTAGCGGCTTCCAAATCCTCCTACTGCCATTGTCTTTCCAGCCAACTTCCTCACCCTCCAGACAAGTTTCAGGGGATTTTCGGCAGTTCCTGACTTTTGCATTTCTTTCTACGTGGTACCTCTGACATGCACCTGTGTTCAAGTCTCTATTCTCAAAGGAGGCCTCAGCCTGCCTTTCCCTCTGTAACTTTTCCCTGGCCTGCCTTTCCTGTTCACACTTCTCACACCTCAGCACCTCCTCTGCACTCTCTTCTAAGCCCTCCTCAGAACTCCTCTCATGGTTAAGGAACCTTTCACTTTCTCGAGTTTTTCTAGAAGGCTTCGCTCCATGCTCACCACCCCAGTTCTCTCTAGTCCACTTTTTTTTGCTTCTCACTTTTTCCTCTTGCTTTGTCTTGGCTTGACTTTTTCCTTCATGTCCAGCTACCAGTTGGGAAGACAAGGCATCACTGCAGCTCTTGGTCATTTCTGTCTCGTCAAAGCCACTGTCTACTTTCGAGGCCTTGTCATACAGCCTGCCCTTCAGCTTTTGGGACTGCTCCTCATTCTGCTGAATGGTAGCACTGGCAGCATAAGGATTTTCAGGATAAAGTTCTTGTAATACCACCTCCAGGTCCTTCAAAGTGAGGGGCTCCCTCCCCATAGCTATGAACGCATCACCTTCCCTGAAGAACTCAGGAACACTTCGGATTTCTCTGCCTCTCAGATTGTAAAGCTTTCTCACACGGTCATTCTTCCAACGAGGAAATCCCAGAGCTTCTGAAATGTCAGCCATCAGCTGCTCGAAGGTCTGGACTGATCTCTTGTTGAGAAGCAAGGTTATCCTCCTGAGCGTGCGTCCCCCAGGTTTCACCACTGTAATTATCCTCGGCTTCACAGGACTGTGCTCTGAGTGTATTGTGTGAAAACCGTTGCGAGGACTGAAAAATGAGGACCTGTGACTGCTTTCACCCAAACACGGTTTTCCATAGTTTCCACGGCCAACAGGAGGACAAGTCCCATGTAGTTTCCTCTCTTTCACTTTTGAGCCTGCATTGCGTGGTGAATGGTCCAACAAGCCTTGGCGTCCTAAGGCAAACAAAGAGCAGGCATGTTAATTATTTTGCATCATCAGACCTCTTGGAGCAATAGTTTTCTACATCTCAGTGACCTCAGAGAGTAATGATAGGTGACTTAAAGGCCTATGAAGAACTTTAACTACCACTAAGGAATATCTCCACATACTTGCACCTACAAACATTGCCAAGTTTGTGATAATATCTAAATTCACTTTGTGACAGGGCAATGTAATTAAAAAATTAATAATATTGAACACAAACAGACCTTTCTTCTAAATTCTCACATATTTCAGTAATCCTCAAAAAATAGCAGGATTGCATCCAGATTATTTACCATTCTCTTATCAATATATCTCCCATGAACTCGCTCAATTCCTTTCTGAGCCAGTTGCAATTTTGGCCTCTGTAAACCCCATGGCAACAAGTTCCACAATTACATTGCATGAAGTAAAATATACTAATTACTTGTATTTTAAAATTACTACCAGATGGCACTCTGTGTGCAGCCTTACATTTTTATAACTAATTACGTCCTCTTCACTTGCCCTGGACCTTCTATAACAAATTACATAAATTACATTATTTTAAAATAATACTACTTTTGCTGTAATTTTACAGCAATTTTATAGGTCATCCAATAGCAATGTAATTTATACTTTTGTCTTAAAGAAAGGCCATCTTAGTTTTGTTTGATAATTGGAGTCACAGTTTTCAATACTTTGGTTTGACTTTTTTACCATAAAAATTATGTAAAATCACACAAAGTTCTGAGTATTCTCTGCGGACATTAACATTTCGTCTTAGAATATCATCAAAGAAAATGGCACCATTTGTTACGCGTAATTGTGAAATGGAGGAGCCGAAATTAACATATGGTTACGGACAAACCAAGCTATAACATAATTCCCAGTCTATCAACAATAAGCTAAGAATAAAAATGCCCCCTAAAAGTACTCTGAGCTGTTGTACATGCTAGGATTAAAACCTGATTACAATGCATTTATTTTCAGCCTCAAGAAATAAACTTTCAGAACGAGATCACAGAGTGCTTCCAACTCCCTTTAATAGCCTTGCTCTTCAGTTGGAAAAAACCATTGAAAATATATGAACTGACAGGATCAAGACAAAAGGGAACAGCCAGAACAGTTACCAAACCATTATAAGGAAATTTCTGGACACCAATGGCTTATCTCCCAGAGAATCACATCCATTTTCATACATTATTATGATTGCATAGTCACAGTGCAGTGGGCAAGTCCTCAAAGTAAAATCTGCACATATCAGTGTTTCTCTTGGTGTTAGGCTCAAGCCTACTATATTTTGGCTTTCAAGTGCAAGAAAAGCCATTTTCAGTATTTCATGCCTTGTATTTTTATTTGTCCTTCCCATCAGGGCATAACAGAGCAAAGAAGGAATAGGACTCCTCGCCTAGAACAACAAACAAAAGCGAAAACTGCAAAAGTGCTGCAGCAGAGCATTCACTTGCTCCGCCTCAAAAACCAGCGTATCCACCAGGCCAGGGCTCGAGTGCGGAAAGCACACGAGGAGACACCAACTATAGCATCCGCTCTGCTGTAGGCTCTGCTTGACGCAGGATGATGGGAGCTTCTCAGTTGTAGTAGTCTCACCAGCTAAGCGCTGTGTGCCCCCCGGCATGTCCCTTAACTCTTGGCTTCATTTTCTTCCCCTGCCAAATGAGATAGATGCTTCTTCTCCAAACAAATATTACAAAGAAGCCCAGCTGCCAGCACGCTGACTGAAGACGTAAGCATTATATAAGAGCTACGTGTGACTAATGCTTGGTGGTTGTACAAGTTATTTCTGTCTTCATTCTGCTTTTTAAGGATGATCTGTTGTTATCAAAGGATGACTGCATACGTGCTAGTGATTTTTCAACAATCATGTATTTACATTCCACCCAAAATAAAGCTGACTGTGAATGGAGGAAAAAAAAAATCAGCTGTAATAAGAGTTCTCTGAAATCTAATCAACTCCACAACATGTTAGTTACCAGGAAATGATGAAGCTCTGAATTTAATCAACATTTCCAGGTTCTTGTGTACCCACTGTCATCAAAGCTTTATCTTGCTTATGGGAACTGTGAGTGACATTCTTACCACTCATAATCTTGGTACAACATAAAAACAATGGTGCACTAATAATGATTTTCCCACAGATTATGTTCCTCCCAGCTATGCTGCCATTATCATACCTTTCTATAAACCACCAATTTTAAGTGCTTGGTTGTACTGTTGATTGTTTCAATTACCCAGGCATCAATTATGTTTCCTTTCTTCACTAAATTGGTTAAGCCTTAAGGAGAAGCCAAGTTTATTTTTTAATTCTCTAACTAATGGAGTAAGAGCAGCTTTATGTCATTATTAAGAACAATACAAGAATGTTTTGTGCTTTTTAACCTGACTTGATTGCTAGCCAAAAACACTTTGCAAGTTGATATATAACAATGTTCGGAATAAGAGTAGAATTGCATATTTTTCTATGATGAAAAAGGAAATAACTGCTTAAATCAATGCATGAAAGAATCTTCTAATATTTTCCAAGAAAAAGGGAAGGGTCAAATTTTGTCAAAGTGGTGGTCACAATGTATATACATTACAAACAATTAAAAACTCACTGCAGTTGCCTGTTACCGCTATTTCAGTCATAATTTCTGTTATTTTCCAGTTATGCTATATTTAACTGATACACAAGAAGCAAGCCTCAATCTGTCAGGAAAGTGCACACACTTAAAGCGGTAACAAGCATTTCTAGAAAGCATTCAAAGGTCACACACATACCCAAATCCTATAGCTACAATTTATATTGCTTCAAAATCCTGTTTCCATATTTACATACAAGTGGGAGAAGGAGGAAGAAGGAGGTGGTATGAGAAACACACTTCAGTGAGTTCAAGTACTGGCAAATTATACATCTGACAATAAAATGTACTTTTTCTTTTGCTGTCCTCCTGAGAGCTGATGATTATCAAATATAAATATTTCTTAGAAATGTTAAGATGGATTGACAAGTGTGTCTGGTTTTATCTGTATGCACATCTATCCATCTATTTTAGTGTATTACGGATTACCAGTGGTTTAGCACAGCCAAGGAGGATGCTGAGGCTGCTGCTCTGGATGGGCTGGGGTGAGGCAGCACAGCTGGTCAAGCACACCTTGCACACCACCTCAACGGTGCACAGTGGCACAGGAAAATGAAAACTTGAACTCAAGGAGCTATACAGAGCTCCACATGATGAAGACATGATGGTCTTGTAGGGCAAACGCTCACATCACATCCCTAGAGAAGCATGGGGGATGGAACCAACCGGAATTTGGGGGCTAAAACAGGTAGCAGAAACAAGAAATTTATCACCTATGACCACAGCACAGGTGCTCCCTATGGAGAAAATGTGCTTCTCTGCAGTGAGCATAGCTTGTGCGGTTCATTTTTTATAATTACAGATCCTCTGTGATCATCACAGTCCATCCCAATCTGGAGATGGGTGTGGGGAGGGTGGGAAAGCATGGGGAGAAATCACAAAAATTCCTCCAGAAGACCTTTCCTTGGAGCATTTTGGATCATACTCTGGACGTGGAGTAAAATTAAATGAATTCCAAAGACTTAAGCTCTGGAGAAGTTGTATACAGAGTATCAACCAATCTATATCTTAAGGAATTGCCTGGCTACACCAGCTAAAACAATAAAGTAATGGGGTTTGCCAGAGGTCACCTATTGCAACTAAAAATGTATTGCTGCCATTTGTCTTTCAGAACTTCTCCTTTCCCTTGGCCAGTCCATAAGCTTTTGTTCATTAATTAAAATATTGCCACTCAGCTTGCATTCTTCTTGGCTGTCCTGCTGGAGATCACAGTTTCAGTAATTAACTGAATGGTTTACCATTCTGCTATCAAGTCACAGGTTGAAAGGGAATTAAATTTTTACGAGGAGATTTACAACACAATTTAAAACAGAAGACAGCAGTGAAATAGGATCTAGGTATGGCATTGCTTTCTGTGAATAAGATGGTATTATTTAAACCTTGCAATTTCTTTAGAAGGCTTCCACTTACAAAAGCAACCATGAAAATACCTCAAAACATTAGCAGCAACTAAACCTGTACATGACAGAAACTGTGTATCTGGGAGTTGTTTTGATATAGTGGTCCTAATATATGATAAACAAAATACTGTTTCAAGTGGGCAGAGAAAGGACAGCAGTACAAATGTCTGTTTCTTCCTTAAGGAAATTCCTGCTCAGGGCATGTGAAACAAAGACCATAGAAAAAAAAAAAAAAAAAAGAATAATCTTACTTGGAACAGAAAACATTTGATTCATTTCACAGTCCTAACAGGTATCTTCAAATACTTGACTATGAAGAATGCCTCTGGCACTGAACTCAGAGCAGCCAAGTACGTAGCTCACACAGTTACCAGTGCACATCAGCAGTCAGGTCCAGGATGCCATCCGAGTGCTCTAGACATGTGCCATCTTGATCTCCTCTCCTTACTGTAAATTATTTATAGTTGCAACTTCCAGGGATAGTGCACAATGTTAGTGCCCAAGACTGAAGTAGTAGCATGGCAAGTCCCAATTCAATAAATTAGATGCACAGAAACAAAACATGATCACAGGCATCCTTTTACAGCAAGTAAATTTTACATTATCTACAGCCCCACTATTGGGAAAACTACTGGTGAATTTTTCTTTGAGGAGTCATACCCTCTCTTTCCTCCCCTGCCATGTTTTACATCATTTTAGGGCAGAGATTTTGCTTGAGTCAGGACTGGTGTTTATTTCAGCAACAACAAGAGGCAGACACACCACATCAGTTTTGACCAGATAAAATCCTGAGTAGAAAGTCATATTCCACAAGGACTGGATCAAGACAGTGTCAAATGTAGCAGGACAGTTGCTGCTAGTTCCAGCCTGAGCAAGCTCCAAATACTCAGCTCAAACGTATGGAACTGAAAATGGAAAAGGAAACCGAGCGGGGAAACCCACCTGGACTGGGAGGCTAAGAGAAGAGGGATTGTTACAGACTGCAGGGAATGAAGCAATTAGTGCCATAGTCAGACACTGTCTGACACAGAGCAGTTCCTATGGACTTTTATACTGCCTGATAGCAATTTCCCTGAACTTTACTGACACAGTGGAAGCAGATGGAGACTGTAATAGGGAAGCAGTAAAACATGAGAGTGAGATCAAGAAGTCAGGTAGAATGCCAGACTTAGACAAAGGGATGGGATTGGAACAGAACTCCTCACATGGCCTGCTCCTTTGCAGTTCTCAATGCAGGACATCGACCTGCTTTTGTTGTCACTTGCCATATTAGCTTATGTTGATTTACATTTTTTTTAAGAACACGAAGAATTACATGCACAAAAACAGGTGACTGCATTAAGAGAACATTAGCAAGGCCCTCAGTGAGACAGGAGAAAATTAAAGTTATCAACCACATCCTGCATGGCATCAAAAGCAGCGTGGCCAGCAAGTGAAGGGAGGTGATTCTCCCCCACTACTGCACTCTCATGAGACCCCACCTGGAGTGCTGCATCCAGCTCTGGGTCCCCCAGCATAAGAAGGATGTGGACCTGTTGGAACCAGTCCAGAGGAGGGCATGAAGGTGATCAAAGGGCTGGAGAACCTCTCCTATGGAGACAGATGGAGAGTTGGGGATGTTCAGCCTGGAGAAGGCAGCAGCTCCAGGGATACCTTAGAGCAGTCTTTCAGTACCTAAAGGGACCTAGGAGAGAGCTGGAGAGAGATTTTTACAAAGGCATGGGGTGACAGGATAAGGGGGAATGGCTTTACACTGAAAGAGGAGCGACTCAGATTAGATATGAGGAAGAAATTTTTACTGTGAGGGTGGTTATAGTTACAGAGGTTGTCAGAGAAGTTGTGGATGCTCCATGCTAGCAGTGCTCAAGATGGGGCTCTGAACAATCTGGTGCAGTATAAGGTGTCCTTGCCTGTGGCAGAGCGGTTGGAATTAGATGATCATTGATCAACTTCCAACCCAAACCATTCTATTTTGTAAAGTCTTTTTCTCCTTGCATACATGAGTTTAATAGTGTACACAGTTTTTCTAATGTCTACTCCAGCATACAATGGATCCTCTTTTACAGGTAAACCAGATTAAGGACTGTGTTGTAGAAAAATATATGTAACAAGAGGAGGTGAAAAATGTTTGAAAAAAGATAAGAAGAACAGTTTCTCTGCTTAAGGCAGTGCAGCCCTGAAGAACTGGATTTTGTCTCAGTCAATTCCATTGAGTTCCAAAGCAATTGACCAAATCTATACTTCACAGAGAGGATCAGAGTCTGGTAGCCAAAACAATATTCTGAGACCTGATCCGCAAACCTGCTCAGTGCTCACAGCTGCATGGGCATATACTGGAAAAGGTACTTCAGACAACAAGGTAATATAACACAACACACAGATCATCCCAAAATTGAGGACTTGGGAATCTCAGGTTGTTTTCTTCCCCAGATTAAAGTACTTTTGACTTTATTTCCTGCACCTTGGCTGCCACTGAATGCAGTACATGCTCTCCATTTGCAGGTACTGCAGATAGACTAATCCATACTTGTTACTGTAGAAAAAACCATGACAGAAAAGCCCACAAGTTAATAAGCCTGTATTAACAGCAGGGTTCAAAAAACACACAGCAGGAGGCACAAAGAGCCAGGGTAAATAGTAGAGTAGATGCTCATTAGGAAAGCTTAGTCCATCACATACACTGATGGAGCCAGAGCCCCTGGGGATAGCAAAAGCAGCATCTCATAATGTAATTAATGTGCATATCTTAATGCACAGGAACATGGGTTGGGGGAATAGCAGCTCTAATCAATAGTCATAAAAGCTTGACTTTGTAACCTGAATAATATTGGCCTGTAGAAATACATTTTTTAATACATTGAAGAAATACATTGAAAAAGCCTAATATGCTCAGAATACATTTGATGGTAAGGCAGTTAAAAATATACTGTGCAATAAAATATTATTGTAAATCATACAGTATTATAACCATGGTTTACTAAACCAAATGAAAGAAGCACAGTCTTTTTAGATGACTAAATTGTATTTCATTCAATTACATTAATTGAATTTGAAAAAAAAACAAAACAACCAACTTATCATGATTTTTGCATGAATTCTTATCTGCATTAGCTACTGGAGCAGAAGTTCATACTGGAGCATGTTCAATATTACAAATACCATTTGTCAGTTGGATTCTTTCAAAAACAGTTATAATACTGTCACAATGAAAGAAAAAAAAACAACTGAAGGAATCAATTATCAGTTTAACTTCTATAACATCTTTTCTGCTACCCTAATGGGCATTCCCAGCCATACTCATGCCAGCACTTCCATATCTGATATGCACCACTGTAGTGGAGATCAATTGCTGACCCAGTCTAACCCAATTTGTAGAAAATTAAAATCACTCAGCAGTTCAGACAGTGGTCTAAGTTCACTGAAGAAAAATTAATTTGGGCTCACATACAAAAAGAAAAAAAAAAAATCAGAATAATATCTCCATCTCTATCTCATAAATATACAGTTTTCCCTAAAAGATCATATAAAATTAGTATGATGGCATTCTAAGTTATCTTTCACAATTTCACATCAAACATGCTTAAATTCATATGCAATGTTATTTTTCCTTTAACTGTCAGCCCTGCAAACTCAGCTATGTGTCAAGTTGGGTTCCTTCTGTCCCACACGTCACCAAGAGAACTAAAGTTTCTCCCGGCCAAACGTGTCTGGTCCCATTAGGTGAGTTGCCAAAGTGTCAGCTGTGAGGAAAGAAAATGTCCTTAGTGGTTACACCTGGCCTGCAGGACTATGGGACACATGCATCTCTGGACACTCCCTGGCCTCATGAGGGCAGGCAAGAAGACTTCAAAACTTTGCTTTGCACACCTTACCTTCAGCACATCCCCTTTTTATTTTAAGAATAAACATACATTGCATCATGCAAACTGCAAACTGGAGATCCCCAAATCTGTCAGTCCCATAAGAGTTTCCTTCTCATTCTTTCCCAGTCTCTCTCAATAGAAAGAATGAAGTCTACTCACTTCTCCCTGGCAATTTATCTCACTACCTTCTCACTGCCAATTTTGGGACACAGACCTCTGAGTTTATGGGAGATCCTAGAGGACAAGGAGCACCAGAGCAACTAAAGTCAGGCAGATGCTGCAGAAAAGGTGTTCCTAAGATGGGAATGACTGTCTAGAGTGACAGTCTGATGGGAAAACTGCAGGTGACTGGACTTCAGCAGAGGGAGGGAGCCTGGACTTTTCCATTCTGAGGATGCAGGGTGCCTCTGTGACACCCCCAGCCCCAGTGTGAGCATCATCCCACAGCAAAATGCTTGTAGGAGGCTCAGCCTGCCACAATATGTGACCGTATTTACTGTATGAGAATCACGATGGATAAGTGACATTTAGCAGCCACATTTCCTTCTTTCTCCTCAAAGAAGATAAACTTAGAGTTTTCTTTGCCTTTTTCCCCCCACCCCCTTCTTCTTCACTAAATGTTCAGTGCCCCTTTGCAGTCTGTGCTGGTGCTCTCCTGTCCAGCTCCTCCAAGAAGGGAGCTGCAGGGTCTGGATTGCTGCAGGGCAGCTGGGTTTGCTCTCTGTGTTACACTCCCCTTTTCAACCTGGCAACAGTGGTTGGGGAAAAATTACCTTCCCAGGTGTTCATCTTCTTCCCCTGCAGGCCCATAACCACCCCACTACACCATTTCAGGTTTTCTAAATCAAGCCATTTGTAATTAAAAAATAAAATATTTACAGCAAACACAGATGGTTGCTGCCATGTGTTAGTGTTAAACTGAGCTGAATCACACCCAGAGCAGCAGATGAAGGTAAAAATTTCATGGAGACTGGTAATGACTCACAAGTGCCATAATTCTTACTTTTTTTTTTTTTTTGGAGCAGAACCCCACTTTCATTATCTTCTTCCTGACATTTTAAGGGTAGCAAATTAAAAAGAAAGCATAAAGAAAAGTCTTATAAAGAAGTATACAGATGCATAATCTGTAAAGAACTATGCGAAATGTAAGACTGCACGTGAAATGAATCAGTGCCTTTGGAGGTGTGAGGCTTGGTTTAAGTTGCATAAAACCAAAAAAAGAATATTATGAAACTGCTCATTTATTTAATTTCTTTCAAAGATGACAGTCTGTGTGTATTTCACAGCCATGGCTGCTTTCTGCAGTTTGACTGCTTTAGGGTCTGCCCCAGTAACCAGGGAAGTAGCTCTGCAGTCCAGGGCTTTCCATCAAGGATCTTTCAGGAGAGGGACAGAACTGACAGAGAGAAACAAAAACATCTTGCACAACGGTGGCATTTGCCAGAATCCATCTGGCAAAGCCCTCCACGTGTTTCTCAAGGCTCACTGTACAGGGAGTTTCACTTTCACGTTGATGCTCTTGGCTCCTGAAGTACCATATATTTCAAATTAATTATTCATGTTCTATTACAAAGTGAGCTTTCAAGTGCTTTTTAGTCCTGTTAGCCAACAATGCCTCAGTCAAAGGAGCAGGATTCTGTTTCTTCTTGTGGGAGACTGTATTTGCATTGCTTCCTAAATCTCAGCTTGATGACTAATCGGTTGCAACTGAGCAAACCCGGTGAAAATAAAAGAGCCTGCAGAGGTGTCACTGAGAGTTTAATTAAGCTTCCAGATCCTTTATTACCAATAACCTCGTTGCATAACCAAAGGAAAGACCCAGCCAGAGTCTGATTCTCCATCTGGTTTGCAAAAGAGGAAATGATACAGAAGTTTTCTTTGTAAATATAGCACATTTAAGAGATGCTAACTCACATAACAGAAGTAGAATTCCCAACCCCATTATTACAGAACGGCTTTTTCAGAAGAGACTCGTATATTAAAGTCAACACTGCAAAATAAATTGTTTCACAGAACTTATAAAAGAAAATGGGTTTCTCAGGGAAAACTGTAAGCCAGAGCTAATTAGACTCAAAAGCACGATGACTAGTAGAAAGATCGTGATTTTCACACCACCAGACATTTCTCAGCATTTCCATTAACTACATTATTTGGGGTGATGAGAAACCTAAAACCTAGAGAATACATACAGGCTAGCACTATTGATGGAGTGGGAGATGGTGTTTTCAGAATGTCTACTGAGAGCTTCCTCCACAAATATATGGCATGATTGTTTTGCATTCTTACAATAATTAGACTGAGTAAACAATGCCAGCAGCAGAGAGAAGATGGTAAACATGCCTGACTTTCAGGCATATTTGCAGTGAAAGCCAACTACTGCTAGGTAAGATGGACAACGTGCAATCACTACCGAAACTCCAAATCTACATTAGAATCAATCAAGGCAATAGCTTCTGCTCTTTTTTCATTGTTTCCAAAATCTAGCAAACGCTCCAAAAGGACAGACCCCATACCCTGAAATTGAGAAAAACATGGAAAACAGTATACTGTTACAATGAGAAATGTCACATTCACCTCTTCAACTGCCACATTTTCAGCTCTGATCCAAGTTGCACTGAAGCTAATTAAAAGATTCACATTAGCTTCAGTGAGATCTGGATCCGATCTGAGGCTGCTAAAATCACCATAATGTTCTGATTCTAATTATATTTACAAGAAAGATTCTAATTATATTTACAAGAAAATCTATATAACACTATTTTCAAATGTTGTTAAATGTCAAGGAATCATCAAGTTAAGGGAAATGAGAAAATCAGTGACAGAAACCAAATCAATTTGCCTTAGAGCTGCTGGAAAAGAAGGAAGGACCACAAACTTCCCTTATTTTTATGAAATTATAGATGTTTCTGCAGAAAACAAACTAAGCTAGGTAATCTTAGAAATGGGGAAATGAATCCCACACAACTTCCCTTAGTCATCACACACTGTAAGTCCAGCCAATGCCAAAACTGTGACGCTTTGCGGAACATGACCAGAAAAAGCAGCAGTGAAAACAGATACAAAGCATGTAGTGACACTACCAGATAAAGATACATTCAAAAGTCAGGCTGGCATGCCCAAGGTAATAAACTTGAGTATTAAAAAAAAAACCAATAAAGACAAGGTAACTTTAGCACAGCTCAAATTCAGAGACTTGAACATCTGCCACTAACTTGAATTAAACCAAGGTGTCTTATCTTTGCTGGCAGTTTAAGCCCAATTAGCCAATTCAGGTTAATAAACCACAGATGGAGATTTATCAGACACCAACTCTCAGCTGATGTGCCCGAACAGCCTGCAAAAATTTTCATGGGAAAGGTCATGCTATTTCAGAAGATCCCCACTCATTATGCTACAAGAAAGAGAGTAACTCAGCAGGATCAGTTTTATCCGGAAAGCTGAAGGGGGGGCTTCCCGAGATAGAAAATGCAGTCACCTCTTGAGAAGAACATGACAGAGTAACTCTAATAACTGCACTTCTACTACATAAAGCAGCTGTAATATATTTTGTAAGCTTCGTTTCACTTGCTGACTGTTTTGGGAGTCTGCTGAGTTCTCAACATTTCCAAGTGTCAAAACTGCATTCAGATTAGATAAAAAAATACAAGAAGCATCAAGACAAAAAAGACAGGCTAAAGGAAAAGGAAATGAGGTGAGAAGACAAACTTGCATGCAAACCTACATAAATGCTCATTTTAATTTCTCTACAAAGTTAGCATCAAAAGCATGCATAACAAATAATCAGGTTTGGGGATAAACTCTTTACCCTCACACAGGACGGGTTTCAATCTAAATGCTCAGAAGAAGGAGCTATAAACTTTTTACACTTTTGCATGGGGTTGGTTTGGATCTGCTCTTTTTTTAAAAAGGAAACCTTTTAGTACTTGGTGTAGCAAAAGTTTCAGTTTATGGGGTTGTTCCCAAACACAGTGTCTCACAACCTGGAAATCACTCCATTAGCTCAAACCAGTGGCCCGTCCAGTCCTGCTGACATTGCATACTGAATGTACCCTGAGGAAGGCAGAAAATAACGCTGCACGGTGAGCAGTTATGGAGCAGTTTCCCTATAAATATCTGTTCGGTTATTAAATAGGAGCAAACACAAGTGATAGAACTACAGAAGCAGGGGATGCACGTGCACAGCCAGCATTCTTCCCGAGAGGTCTGGCTACCACAGGTCATAGCATCTCCATCCGACACAAGAGCCCTCCCCATCCTTTGAGCCAGTGCTTCTAACCCGTGCGGCTCCAGCTACAGTGACTTCCCAGCTGAGGGAAGATTCACCAGCCTCAAGTGTGTTTTAACACACAGCTGTGCAATGGTTTAAAACCCTTACACTGCATGCCATTTACTTTTTTTTGCAGAGCACCCGTGTGCTCTGAGCAGCCCACAAGCATTCGTTCCAAGCGAAGTACACTCGTGCTGACTATTAAGAGTGCAAGTTACTTCAAATCTTCAATTTTTACGGCAGTACAGATGACGCCGTGCGTGCCTCCTGGAGCGGCTAGCGCTGACTTCACACTCAGCCTCCAGAGCTTGCCCCGGCACTCGCACGGCTGCCGGGGGTCCCGCAGCCTCGGGAAGCGGCACAGACAGTGCGACCCGCACCCCGCAGCAGGGACCGGCCCCCCGGGCAGTGGCAGCCCCTCGTTCCGCTTCTCACAGCGCCTCACTGCCCAATGAATCCACTTCGCTACTCTGCTCTACGATACAAAACGAGGGGGCGACGGGGCTCCTCTATAACTCAAAGCACAGGTAATTAAAGGAGCCCGGTTAATTAACCACCCCAACTCCGCACCTTCGGAAACCCACGGCCGAGAGGCACGGCACTTTCCTCCGTGAGTCTCCAGCCCCCACTTCCAGCCCAAACGCCACGGCAAGCTTCCCCCGCAAGGAGCTGGGCAG
>VZRL01005743.1:65431-151662 GCA_013397895.1 Origma solitaria
GCTGCGCTCCGCTCCGCGCCCGCCTCCTGCCTTTGCCAGCGCCCAGCGCAGCCCCGCCGCCGCGGTGTCCCCGTTTGCCCCGGCCGGGCGCGGGTGTTTCTTACATGGCCGGGGCTCCCTGCGTCCCGCGGCTGTCCCCGGGTGGCGGCATGTGGGGCGCCGCTCCCAGCCCGCTCGTCAGTGAAAACGCTTTTGTTGTCGCCCTGCAGATGCCAAGTAGACTTGGTAAATTATTCACAGAATCACAGAATACGCTGAGTTGGAAGGGACCCTCAAGGATCATCGAGTCCAACCCTCCACCTTTCACACCACCGTCCCCAAGGGTCACACCACGCGCTTGAGAGCATTGACCAAACGCTTCTTGAACTCTGTCAGGTTTGGTGCTGCGACCACTTCCCTGGGGAGCCTGTTCAGTGCCCAACTCATCCTCTGAGTGAAGAACATTTTCCTGATATACGCAGCCTAAACCTCCCCTGACACATCTTCAATTTCACTTGGATTAAAGGAGACATTCACTAAGTGATGTAAATAAGGCACATACTGGACACATGAACAACTGGTTGCCCAACCTTTATGTAAAATATGAGAAGAGAGTTTATTTCATCCAGGCTGCCATGGGATGCTGGCTACATGGCCGGCACGCCTGAAATATATGAGAAGGAAGTGATGAGCCACCAAGCTGATCTAAGGGTTGTATAAATAGAGGTTGGACCGCTTACCATGCTACAAAGAGAGATGCAACTTGATAACAGCACATACATACCTTCACAGGGGAAAATACCACAAACTAACAGGCCCTTCAGTCTTGTAGTGGTAATGAATAATAGAGTCAATGTCTGGAAGCTGAAGTTGGGCAAATTCAGATTAGAAATGTTATCAGTGGGAGTGAATAATCATTGGCACAAAATGTGGAGAGAAGCTGTATTTTATTCTTTGGAAATCTCCTAATAACACAAGATGTGTCTGTGAAAAGTAACAAATAGATACCGTATGAATAATGTATAAATACTGTATCCTAATAAAGAAGCTGGACTTACCACACAGAAAATTTAGAGGCCAGGGATATCCAGTAGGTCAGACTAAAAGATGTAGTGTTACATCTTTTACACCAGTTATCATTCCGGCCTCAAACTGTATGAAGAGGACAAAGCAGAACATGCTAAACATATATCTTATACTCTGATTTTTGTCATTTACTGAAAGCATTGTCCAGCTGCCCTGTTTAATAACTTGTCTTCTATGATTTTACTTCCAGGGTATTTCATCATTTTGGGGACAACAGTCTGACACAAATACCCTTGTAAAAGTAGATCTTGAACAATATTTTCCCTGAAATGTATTTCACTGTGCTCTATAAGAGCTAAGCATAAAGAAATGAGTATAAAGCTCAAATGTCTTTACTCACTCTTTGACATGGACAATTTATATTTTGCTAGAATATGAGGTGAGCAAAACTACGTAAAATAAAAGCATAGACAAAAACTTGTCTTGTAAACTAGTCAAAACTCAGGTTGTCAAAACCCTGCAACACATTATAATACCAAATTGCTATCTAAAACTGTAGCATAATTCCACCATCTTTTGAAATCTTCATGTTTGTTTAAAACCTCAAAAACTCTCAAATTCTGTATTTATTTTCTTGGTTTTGCCTTACCCCTTTATCTAGAGCTTATCAATCCTGCAGTCATCATTATCTGTTTGCCCTGTGTATCGAAGTTATTTTCTTCAGGATTAGATCTTCAGGATTAGAACTGCCTGAAGGAGCGTAACTCAAGTATTGCTTTTCCATCATTTTCACATGTGCGGTTTGTGTTGTATAACAGGTCACCTCTTCTGACACACTCGGTGTTCATGTGAAATCTTGGCTTCAGTAAAGTCAGTGGCAGGTGTCTCCCCATCTTTCACCTGGTTCTTTAAACTATGTTACTACTAATTCCTGTAGTTGTTGGTATTTCAATTAGTAACCCTGTCTTAAGAAATCAGGGACTGTGTTCAGTTCCTGTCTCTGGGACTCCTCCACCAGCTCATTCCACTTTTCTGTGCGTGACTTTTCAACGTAAAATGTCAATAATAACATCAGTTAGAGGGATTTGCTGTTGATAGATGCAAAATCCTTGGAACAGCTAAGTATCGCTCTTAATTATCTTACTCCCTGCAGTTGGCTTCCAAAATAAGAATGTAACATGACCCAAAAATCAACACTAGATCAGTAGTACTCTCATTTCTTCTCGTAGAATGAGAAACAGATGAGGAGTGAATACAGACTTCTGAAGACACCTCATTCCTACTGGCCTCTGGAAAATTGTCGCCTCTACCTTCATCAGTCAGTGAAGCGGTTTTTCCTTTAATTCACCAGTCAGTGACCTCAACCATTCCATTTCTCTGCTAAACCATCTGCAACTTCCTTGCTATTTCTTAATAAGCATAGCCAAGAACCACGAGATTGGCTTCTCAGTGATACTTTAACCTCTAAGAAAGCTGAATTTCACAGACTGAAACAACGACTCAGCAGAAAGTTGTCTTTGTGTGTGTTGCATACCCAGCTCATACACAGTATCTACATACAGCTATGACTGACAACAGATATGTTGGTACACCCTTGGAAATGGATGTGCAGCCTCTTCTAGTAAGAAATCCTAGTTTCTTTTGGCCTTGTCCTAAAATCAGCCATTTCCTTCTGCCTTAGAAACCACTTCTTTCTCTCCCTTTTCTCCTCCCTTGAGACCCAGGATTCTGCTGGCACCTGCTCTGTTTCAAGGGCAGTACTGAAATTAAAGGAGATATGTAAAACAAAAGTTCCTACTGATCTTCTTGAGGAATTATTCTCTCTAGATGATCATGCTCAGAAATTGCGTTTTGTTTGTTTCTTGTCGTATTCTTAGGAATATATCATTACAATTAAATCCACATTTTATCATGGTGAACCTATTAAGTTATACTCCAGATAGGATCATCCCTTCTGCTATCACAACACATTGTTTTGAAAATGATAAATCACCTATACACACCATTCCAAGTGAGAAGGAAGTAGCAAGAGTTCCTATATATATTTGCCTCTGTTTTGCATAATTTAAAAGAAATTACAATAGCATTTTGACAAGAAAAAAGCAACTACTTTAAACTTAATCAGTTTATTCACAAAGTCTGATGAGAGCTGTCTTCCTAATGTCCAGAAATCTAATCTAGAATATTAAATAAATCAGCATAGAAATAGCAGCTTCAGAACGTGGTTTCAATAACAAAAATGTTAGCCTGTCATTTTTATGTGAAAGTCATTCACACACAGTGGTTTTCCAACTTGGTAATAGTCCTTGAGGTGGCAAATTAGGCTTGAAGTCTCAAAGCCCAGTGCTATAATGTAATTTTCCCATAGTCTATAAAGAAAAGTGTGTGTATAATTTTCAGATGAATATGAATATCCCAAGTCACTGGGATATTCCAAAAACCCAGGAGCCAGCAGTTGCCTGGGGCACATTAAACTTTGTCACATCATGTGGTGTAAAGTAGCTTCTACTGACAGAGAGGCTGAAATACAGATGTGTGACAGGCACCCTGCCACTGCTGGTTCTGGAAGAACCATCACGGGTGATTTCATATTTGCAAAAATACCTATATTGTAAATAAGGCAGCACTTAATATGGCTCCCTTAAAAAAAAAAAAAAAAGAAAAAAAAGAAAAAAAAGAAAGAAATGCAGTGCATTTAATAAAAAAAAATAAAGACAACCTCCCCCCTGACCTTTACAGAGGACTAAAAATAAGACTGAGTTCTCTCTAAACCACATTTCTCTCATCTTCTATGGCTTGAGTCTATGAAATACAAGGGGCAAAAGATGAAGGAATTAATCTGAATGAAGGTGATGGTAGCTAACAGTCTGCTGCTGTTAGAACTCCATAAGCTAATATTTCAGACCTCTTCAATAAGAAATCAAAAGCCCTCAGTAAAATATCAAAAATGACAGGCATTATTCAAATCACCAAAAACAAATGCCAAGCTATATGTGAACAACACAGGGTTTACCCTCCACCCTAAAAAATTATTTTTAAAAAAACCAAAGAGTTTACATCCATACCACTCTTTAGACGTATGCTAAATGTTATGAAGAAAAGAGTTCCCAATAGAAACCAAATTCTAATACCAGAATGGAATCAAGACAATGTATAATTTTCCCAGAACAGTGATATTACAGGCATTTACACAACAAAAACATTGAACGAACTCACAAGATCAAATTTTAAAAGTCAGGACCCAAAGCTTCCTCAGCCATAGTCAGCAGGCCAGCAGATACCCAAAGCAAAAACCAGACTTTGGCAACTTATTATTGAACCAAGACAGAAGATAATAAACATTAATTCTCTACTTCTTTCCAGAATTAACTTTTTGTTTAAAGGGCATTTTTAGAAAAGAGCATTGTATTCTCACCAAAGTAAGTTCTGTTATCTTCCTCTAACATACTGCCTTATTTCAGCTTCTAAGTAATGAAAATACTTAATCAGTGTCAAATTCAGATAATTAGAAACTGTAATGGAAAAGGGCATTGATAATAGGTGTATTATAAATGGCAGTGTTTTGATGATGTGGGATAATTCTCCATGACTTGTTTTAGGAAGTGTTAATGGATTAAAGAGACACTCATTGGTATCAAATGAGTAGAAATTGTGACCACCTGACATCCCCTGACACTCCAGACTTCAGCTTTACCTGTGCTAAACAATACATAGAGGATTATGACTTTTGCCTTTTAGGAAGACTCACAGAATGGCATGCTTATCATGAGGACACTTCTCAAAGGAGACATTTTATATTTTATTTATATTTATTATATTTATATTTTATATTTAATAATGTGTTTCATTCAAGTATCACAAAGGTCATCAACATTCAGTGAAATCTTGCACAATTATATGAGGCATGTAGGAGCTTCATTAATAGATGACCTGATCAAAACCTAGACCTGGAGAAAAAACAGTAAAGGTACATAAACTTTGAGTATCTTAAATATTAAAAGTAAGAAGTTTGAAACATGGAGACACTCAGTGAGGGTCACATAGCAAGTCACGGAAATAGAAACCAAACCCAACCTGCCTGACTTTGTGTGCCTCAATATTTGCCATTGTTATTACAATATTTGATGGTGGATGTGTTTTTTTGAAAGTACCCTAGGTATTTACACACCTACATAAGCTCTTTGTGGATTTTTTAGAAGCCATATCCCCTGGCTGAGAGTATAGCTTTAAAAATACACTTGTTTCCTTGCTTAGAAGTTACTCTCCCTTCCTTGCTTTGAAGTTTTGAACACGGTTCCTGCTGTGAATACATCTATTTGCTACATATCAGCTTATTTCATGCCTCATGCAAAGTGAAGAGGAACCTTAGCTTCTTGGAGACACTGGTTTTCACTGCCACTGATGGCTCAGGCAACAGAGAATTTAGCTGTAAACAGCGTGAGACAGTGTTTGTACAGATAGGTTTTAAATGCCACAATCCGTGGTGTTTGGAAGCAGGCAGTTCAGACTTACTAATCACGTCTATATTGTTACTGTAGAAATGGAACACTACCAGAAAAATAAAGATGGATGGGAAAACAGACCAGGGAACCAGAAATAACAACGCCAGTCTGATACCATCGTTTACCCCGAGGTCATTTAATCTAACACTGGTCAGTTCTGATGAACAGGCTGGGCTTGTGAGTGACGGCGGAGCAAAGTGGCTGCTACTGGGAAGGCAAGAGAGGCATCACTGATTTTCCGGGCACCACTGCAGGTAACTTGAGGGGCAATATATGTTTCTCTGTGTTCAGCAGATGGGCTTAATGAGTAAATTCAATTCCTCAGTTCTGCACTGAATGAAGAGGCTAGAACAAGGAAGGTGTTTCTGTTTACGGGAATGGGTGAACAGGACTCAAACTTGCCCAGCCTCTGCTGCATCTTTGGGAAACACGGCCACACAGCCCGTTGTGTTCATGCAAAATGCAGGGACTCACCAAGACACTGCAGTCTGTCTTCTGTGTAATAAAGTTGTAGATCTTCCTTAAATTCTTTTTCACCTCTCTTGTGAAATAAGGACTTTTCCTGTAAACAGTGCCAATGGTTGGTTGGAAAAGCAAAAATTTGAGGACTGCAGATTTTACCTGAGAAACCTCTCAAATAATACAAAATGTGGGCTTTAGCATCGTCATAAAAAAAATCCCATTTTCTGTGCCTTCATTAAGAATACTTGAAAACTGTCTTTTGTGCAAGCTCCAGTCTGATTAATGATGCTTATGATTCTTAGGAAAAATGAATAAAGAATCTGTATTTTCCTTATCACTCTTGAATACATTCCACTATAGTTAAAATTCAGACAGCAAACAGGGCACTACCATTGTTACTTTCTGCTTGCTTGCAGCATCACTTTTCCATTTCTTACCCAGTACAGAACTTGTTTCTTGCCCATGCTTTTGTAGAGTCAGCCACATGAGAGTTCCTGATGGCCTTCTCCATCTCACCATAAAAAGCACACATGACATGGAGGGAACTCAGGCATGCAACGATTAGGCATTTTGAGACTTCTCCCCAAGAAGAAAGCATGAGGAAAGCCTACACAGGCGATGTTCTCGTGGACAGAGACCTCAGTGGAACTCCCAAGCAATCACATCAGGCAAGTCAAAACATCTGGAAAGACAGGACCAGCCTGCCCCTACTGAGAGCTGAAGAGAGACAGATCTCTCTCTATATGGAAATATAAAGCCCCAGCAAAAGGGCTTTGTATTCAGTAGGGAGGAGAATTTAGAGCATGTAACTTACCTTCACTTTTACTACACTAACCCGCAAAAGACTGCCTTGCAATCCCAGTTATTCAACCCATTATTGTCATAGTTAAGAGGTCACAATGTAAACTGGCACCTGGAATTATATGAATGCATTGCAATGCACAGTTCTGACAGTCTGATGAGCTGGGTCCAAATTTACACTTCAATTAATTGATGATTGTCACTTATAATAGGAAGAAAGTACAAGGTTAAGCCACATGGAATGTTTCTAATGGATTACAGCAAGCACAAGAAGTTAACATATTTTTGTTTGTATGATTCATAACCCCTTTTATATCCACAGGAACCTGCATTTAGCTATTTAGTTCAGAAGAACAGGGAAATGAAGACCATTTGTGATCGAAGTCAGTAACAAAGAAAGAAGCATTCTACAAGACAGAAAAGTATATTAAAGAAAAGAAGGTGTTGGGGGGAAAAACTGTGTCACTTTGACAAGGCCAAGAGACAAAAAAAGCCTGTGCATGGTAAATGCATGAAGTGTTCATACATTTATGCTAATCTCAATGTAAACACAAATATATTTATTAGGAATGTAATGAGAAGTCACATCTGAATGACAAATCATGAGTGTCTGAAAAGCACGCAATGAAGCAGAATCCTTGAAAACAAATTAGTTTTTCCCCCTTTTTTCCCCCTTGTCTCAATAAAGGTTTTAACGACCTTGCATTAAAGTGAATGAATACTGCTCAGCTGTACCCAGAGTATTTCAAGTGTTTTGAAGAGTTGCCCATATTTATGAAGCTTTTATAATGTTTCCTTAAAATTTTTGAGTTTTGTAACACTGTATTAGAAATGCAGCGCTTTAGTTGGGACCTTGAGATACAGCCAGGGAATCCCAGGAAGAGATTCCCACTCGGCACAAGGAGACTGAGCACTATTCTCAGCACACACAACACTGATCTGCTCTGGAGCCTGGCACAAGTCACCTCATTTCGTGGCGCCTGCCTTTCCTCTTCTTAATTAGCTGTGATATTTTGGAGGAAAGAGATAGAGGGAAACCGAGGACAGGACTGTCTCCTGCAGCATTGTGGATCCAAAAAATTGTACCTTTGGGCTCCACTTTCAGCTATGACCTCTTGGTATTACTGAGATATAAATAATAATATCGCATTGCAAAGCACCCTCTAATATTTAGAGGAAAATTGTGTATAAAAACAGTCACCAGCTGTTCCTTCTCTGCATGCTTGGGACAACTGGTGCCACTGGTGCCATAACTTTTGGGAGCCCCGACTAGAATTAGCTATTTATTCTGGACTTTGATGAGTGACATATCAAATCAGCAAGAGAACCAAAACAGAAGAAGCTGTTCTGGCAGCTTTTTATATTTCATTAATCTCACAATCTAACAAGTATTTTTTTGAAGCCTCACCTACAGTTGTATGAGAATTTGCATTACCATAAAGAAAATGTTCAGCCCTCCTGATTGAGAAAAAGTATCTTGAAAATACCAGCATTACAGGTTGAAGAAGCAGCAGATAAATATGCAATACTGGTATTAACTGTTTCAGGCTTGAATTCACAAGAAAGAAAGAATTCTGAGGCTGTTATTTTCTCTTCAATTTCTCTTTTGGCTCTTTCCTTGTCTTAGCCCAATAATTTTGACAGCACTGACTAATTTCTACCAAAATTGACAAGAGAGCAGACATTTGAAATACAACTGTCTTGCATACATTTTGTGAAAACTTAAAGCTGGCTAGAATACAGCGAGCCAAATTATTTTCCCTCACGAGAGCAAAGCAACCAGGATGTAGCTGCTCTTCACACATGCAACTGCTGACAACCAACTGGCAGTAGAACATGTGTAACCATCCATGAGCAGCCTCACATTAGCCCTGGCCCTGCTTTTCTGGGATAGCATCGACAGCTGCTGCATCAACAGCACATTGCGGAGAGCTGGCATTATTCAAATTGGAGGAAAGCATAAAGGAAGAGATAACAGGCTGGAGGCAAAGAACAATTCACAGGAAACCAGGATTGATTGGTCCTCCTGCTCACAAGGAAACTCACTTAAATCTCACTGGTTTTCAGATAGGGACCACAGCACAGACACACTGTCAATTTTAGGACAATACAGTAAAATGAGCGTATGGCATTAATTTTGACTCCTCAGAAAAGCATATTAAAAGCCTTGTCACCTTTTTTTGATAGAACTTTCTTTGCTTCCTATGCCAGTATGATGTAATACATTATTTATAAGCTTTTGAGCTCTTTATGCATTAATTGCATTGCTTTCCTGACTTAGCCTTCAAAACAAGAGTGCAAGAGACGCACATAACTGGACAAGGTGAAAAATCATGAGCAAGTGTGGAAATCTCCACTGGCCCTAATGAATTCCAGAGAACACATGGAAAGCTGAAGTACTAAAAGTGCTTCCATATAGCTGTCAGTATACTCATACCCAAGTAAAGGAGAAAGATGTAAAAGGCAATCACAGGCAGTTAAGTGCTTTATTAGGATTTTTGATGGATATGGTGCTTTAGCACAGAGCCACATGGTGGCAAGACAATTTTTTTCTGGTTTTGACCCTTTCCTTATGGTGTGGTAAAAGAAAGTGGAGAAAAATTCAAGGAGCATCCCAAACCATGCTTACAAGAGGACTCTGCCTAGTACAGCCTTTCCTCTGCCATGTGTCCTTCAGACACACAATGAGCTCATACATCAAATGATGTGGGCACAATGCATCATTCCACCTCCCAGCTCAGTCAGATCAGAGCTGCCCCTATCTCAGGGACATTTTGTTGGAACAGAACTCGTCATAAGATGCTCCGTTAAAGTTTTCTGTCCCTCCTTCCCTGACACAGATTTGTGATTCCAGCTCATTCTCTACTGCTCTACTCAATGCTGTTTGTAATGTCTTGCTTTGATGGGAGATTCAAACTGAAGGAGTTAATGTAGGTGCACCATTGCAGAAATTACTTGTTACAGCATTAAATTAGCCATTCTGCAAGGGATGAAAACCATCTTTCTACCAGACCTCCACTCAAATTTCATTCCTAAACAGCTATGCCAAGATTTTAAACTGCTTTGAATTCAAAGACTTGAGACTAGACCAATTTTCCCCCTGCTGAAAGGGATGAATTTTTTCTGTGCGTGCAGAATAATGAGGAATAGTGCATTGACATGAACGCTTTTTCAGTCTTCTCAGGCAGGACACATGGTTGAAGTATTAACTGTACAGACAATGATATTTATTGTTATGGTTACAGATGGCTACAACCTTTAATTTATACTTTCTTATTTTTCCTGACACTCTCTGCCTAAACCAAGGAAAATTAGACTTGACATTTTAATGGTGAAAAGGTGAGAAAAGAAGAACAGGTTGCAATTTCCATCTGAGAAAATTCAGTCTCTCTAAAGCCATCTTAGACCCATTGCAGACCACTTCACAAAAGCCCATGTGGCACCTCACTTCAAACAAAGGCACCACAATGCAGAAAGCACCAGTTGTCTGAATCACTTTGTCTAGTTAAGCAGAAGTTTGTCTAAAAACACCCTGCGAAGTCCCCCAAGAATTGTTCACTTCAAAAACGTTGCCAGCAAACATGTTTTCTCTCCCTTAAATGATCCATAAATCTCTCTCAAGTAAGGAAGCAGAAGTGAATCCATTCAATGTAAGCCATCACTTTCTAATCCCTCTATGTTTATTAGAAATAGGCCTGCACTGTTGTACTTGCTCTCAGCCTTGGAACCTGGGGACAATATTCTGCTACCCAGGCAACTTCTTCACATCACCAGTAGAGCCCTGCGGATAGTATGTGCCAGCTGATCTGAACGAAAAATCCTCCATCTCACCAGCTATGTCTTTTATTTACTTAACAAGATACAGATACAGCATCTGTCTTACGGGTTTCGTAGAGAAAGGAATGAAGTTTACAATGAAAACTTGATCAGAGTTGCTAGCCAGGCTTTATTCTCCCATGCCTGTGCTGAAGATCATCATAATTCTGTGAAACACACTCCAAGGATGCATTTCCCTTACAAGAAGCTGGTCCTGAAATGTGGCATACATGAGACATTTGTGTGACACTGCAGATGTAGATCAATATTCCATCTTTGTATCTGAGCAATCAGAATTATCTATTGAGTTTTCCATCAAGTGTGAATAAAAGAGAGAGTCAGCCTTAACTAAAAATGTGAAAACTCCTGGTCTTCCTTCTTAAATCAAGCAGATGAGAAGCTTTTACGGATAACTTTGCTCATGTTAGGGACAAACATAGAGACTCCATTCTTTAAAGGGAATATGGGTATTCCATGTTTAAATTTCACCTACTTCAAGTTAATGGTTGAGAATATCTGGAGTCTTTTAAAAAGTATTTTTTAAATACAGAATGTATTACATATACAGATCATACGTGTGCCAATGCATACATTGGTCACATCCATCAGTACTGTCCAATGTGTGGCAAACTCCCAAGAATCGGAGATGAGGAACTGAATTTAGTCCCTGCAGAACAATTTTTAATATTATGTTTTGAAAAGAGTGTAGACTGGCTGTTCCCTTGTCCTTTCCAATGGAAGATTTAAGGAAGCTACACCCTTATTTCACTCTACTCAGTGCTTCATGCCCTGTGGTGAGTGTGAACAGTCCTTGAAAATCAAGATTATAACAAAAAATTACCTCCCCAGCGAGCTGATAAGGGAAAGAGCAGCACCATGTCAGCAAACCCTTGCTTTATATTTTAAATTTGGGGGGTTTTAAGTCAGTAATGGGAATTAATTTTCTTTAGACAAGTAAAAAAATAAAGATTTCAATCAAATTTCTGTGTTACGGTAATACATGTAATGACATTGCAAAGGCATAGAAAATACCTGGAGGCAATATTATCAGCTTATCAGTTTTGAACATTCAGCGAGCACCCCAAAGGAGCATAGTTTAGAAAGAATCATCCTGTGGTAAATACTGAAAGTTTTCTGTAAGAATTCTTTCAGAATACTCTATCTGAGCCTGGGATGTTTTATGGCCACCTTTCCAAGAGAGAATTTAAAGGAAAGCTGAATCTCTCTGTTAAAAAGTCCATGAGTGGGTGCTGTTAATAACTCCAGTAGGCTGGGGATGATTGCACATGACTTACAGCTTTGTTTATTCACTGCATATTAGATGACATGGCATAAATCCAAAGGGAAACAATTAGTATTCATGTGCTGAGAAACAAAGCAGGGTTGGTTCTTTTACTTCTAAACTCTCAAAGGAGTGACCAAGGACTAGATTTAAGAAAGAGCTGAAAGTCATAGAAATGACACCTACGTCCACCAAATGAAAATCACATTCTTAAGCATCTCCCCTTCCCCTCAGCCACATCTGAGTTCTCTCAGCACCTTTGTTTTATCCAGAAGCTGTTTAGCGCAGAATTCATAACCACAGCGAGGTGATCAGGCTTCACCACCCCAGCACTAGGCAAGCAAGACCTTGGTCCCTGGACACCCTTCCTCCCTCACCAAGTCTCTTAATGACTGTTTACATGAAAGGACCAGGCTTAAGAGGGAACCTTGCCTCCAGTTTGGCTTCATGTTATGATCTCAAAGTGGAAAATATCTATGATCTGAATATTGCGGGTGAGAAACGGCTCTCTGTGCTACCATCTTGTGTACAAAAGCTCCCACCATTTCACTGTTGCCTTCCAGATGGAGCTCCAGGAGGTGTCTCAGGGAGGTGGATCCCACACAGACACCAGAGCCCCCCAGGCAGAGATTCATTCTTCTCTCCAGTATTTCCACATGCCTAGCTTGACGCAGATGCACATTTTAGCTGATCTCATAAAATAAGTGTAACGGGTGCACTGGATCTCCTCCTGAAGAGTTTTATTCTCTCCATGAACCGTATATATTTCTGAACAGAAGATTTTGGATTTCATTGTGGAGCCAAGCACCAGGCATTTGAGTGCCTAACACATTCACTGAACACATTTGCCTTAATGTGCTTTCACTAAACAGAAACGAAAGATGTACACTTGAGATCTGCACATCATTTGAGGTCATCTATTAATTGTTCATTACTCAACTGATACCAAAAGGAAAACCTAAAAAAATTAACTCACAAATGCAGCTATCATCAAATGCATAGAAATCCTACAAGAGCTCAAAGAGAAAGGTAACATATGGGTAAGGCTGAAAATGCTAATTTTAACATGATTTAGTTCAGCAAAGAACACATCCTGATTCAAAATGTGGTTTTATTCTTATCTCACATTGGTTATACTTAGTTATTTTTCTGAAGATTGATTCTCACTTTTAGCAATTATTAAGGCATGATGTTTTGCAAGTAAGTGAGGCGTTTTTACTAAATTTGGTACCTTTTCTTTGGTAACTAGAAGAATGTATATTAGGTAACTTAATTGTTAGACTGTATTCTATTAGAAAAAGGCAGATAATGCTTTTTGTTTCTAAGGGGATTCCTTTCTATTCATGATTTGAGTTAAGCTAATTTGGATAGAAATATCAATTATATATAATATGCAAAAACTTGATTAAGCAAATAAATATAATTACATGAAATACTATGAATAATAACAACACATTTATTGAATTACATTTTGAAGTTAAAACTATTTGAATAAGGACTTCTTTGTGGTCATACGTCCTTCAACACATCTAGAAGCAGAGGAGGTTAACTCCTCCTCTTCAAGGTTTGTCATTAGGTTGGAAATTCTCTTCAACCCAGGTTTCAACACCCAATCAACTTGTCAAGTTCTAATGGTCCTTGTGTTGAATTTAGCTTTTCATGCAGAAAAAAACATATAATTTATTCCTTCAGCAAATCCTACGCACCAAATCACAAGAGGTGATTTCACCTACTACACTGACTGGACTTCTGTGACTGACAACAAATACAGACTTTTTCCTTGGCATAATTTACAAGGATTGAATAAATAACTCTAATCTGCAATATACATTTTCATGACAATATTCAGGACATAAGCAGGAATCAGATTTTAGTAGAAAATATTCATGATGGTGGGCCCAGTTGCATGTCTTTTTGAAGCCACTGCTGTTTTATTCTGTCAAGGCAGAAAAATAAACCAGCAAAAATACATTTCAGTTTCTTTGCTAACCTACTCATAACTTAGTCTGGAAATGGGTCAGTTAATGCTCTTTCATTCTGCTTAAGATATTTTCCTGTCACATGAAGCAAAATAATTCTCTATCATTGTTTATAAGGCTGGTTTTGCTCAAGGCTCTTTATCTTGTCATATCAATCAGCCAAGGCTAATATGTGTGACAGAAAGTAGGACAGAGATCCCCAAAGAGGGACGAAAAAATGAAATAAGTCAGAAAAAATGCAGGGTCATTTCCCTTTCAGCCTCAGTGAAATACCTTTCTTTATGAGTCAGCATTGAAGATATAAATAGTTTGCAATGATATAAATAGTTAGCAATTATAAATATAGTCAGATGATGAATGTCAGAGATTTGCAGAATGTATTTTGTTACTTTGGTTTAGCAAGGCAGGAACAAACAGGACTGACTGATCTAAGATGTCACAGTTCAAATGCATAAACTCAGGGGATGAATCTATGTTTTGGTACCTAATCAATCAGTCAGAATGCCCGGCTCTTGTGCAATACAGCCAAAATCACCTCACAAAGGCTGAAAAACAGCAATCAGTCTTAACATTTGAGAACATCAGCTTAGGAAATGCTCCTATGCACTAAGACACTCTCCCCCAAGCCACAGGAATAAACACTTTCTAGAACCTGAGAAAGCAAACAAGAGGTTCATTGCCCTGCAGCCTTCCATTCAATAGTATCGACATCCAGTCCAGCCAGCAAGAGAACATCCCTGTTTTGATTTCTGACTAGATGAACAGGTCAGAACATCTGAGTAGTTCATAAAACATACTTCAGCTTGTACATTGACATTAGACCGCCCTGCACTAAGACCTGAAGAATCTGACTCTGGTTTTGCTTGTTTTCCTTTTATGGCAATGAAAGTAATCGGATTTTTACCAGGTTTACTCCACCTTTTCGTAAGTATAAGTAAGATTAAGATGTGTTTGGAAGCATTTATGCTGGGTGCAAATATAGTTCCTTCCAGTGCAGGGGCAGCAGAACTTACAGCTCTCTCTGAGCTCATGTTTAAACATTTCACCCAAATACATATATCGTCATGTAACTGTGGTTTTGACCTTGTTTTAAAACAGCACCCCTTTTCTGAGGAAATGTGGAAAGCTAATTAATTTATACCGCAACAAATTATCAGAGATTATTTTTTACTCCCCCCTCCCCCCCATGTAAAAGAAATGTAGAGGGAGGAATAAGTAAAATTTTGCAGGTGGAAACAGTACAGATACTCTCGTTTCGTGATTCTCTCCCTGCCATTTTCAGATGAGAATATTTGCTTTCCAGGAGAGTTTTAAAGTCATCAGTTCTAATGAAAATGACAGGTAAATTAAGCCTGATCATGGAAAGCAAATGGCAGTGTATTCCGGGGGGAGGCTGGGTCAGGCAGAATTGTCCATGTTAATCCAAGCAGCTAGTCAAAGTCTGAAACTTTCAGAGAGTGAGGTCCTGTACTGGAAGCAGAGGATGACAGTAGCATGAAGTGCAGCCCTACAAATCAATATTCTTTTCCACCTAAATCTTGTTGTGCATGCTCTATTCCTGAATTTCTTCATCTCTAAATAGGAATGATCAATACCTGTCCACTGGGATATCAACGCAGCTCAGCAGTCTAATGTTTGTAAAGCATTTTGACAGTCCCAGATGGAAGCTGCTCCATGGAGAGCTGCCTCTACCTCCTTGATGATGCTACACTTCTTCATCCACCCTTTTATCAACTGGTATTTCATGCACTCTCCCTTGCAGACGAAGCAGTGAGCGAACAGAAATGACAAAGTGCGCTTCCAAACTTCCCTCCCACTCACCTCTCCTCCATCTGTTGGAGAGAGAGATTTTATTTGCTGCAGAACTGCTGTCTGGCTAAAAATGTGAGCACTTTTTACAGCATGATCCCACTCTCTCCTCCACACACACCCACTGCCCAAGTGCTTCGTTTTGAAATATGACATTGCTTCTTAGCTTATCCCCTGTGTAAGAAGAGGCTTCTACAGCACATTTTATTAGGTGATGACTAAAAAGCTGCTGCAAAATCCCACATGGTGTTCACTGCTGATCATCTCCACCCTACCTATTAGAAATGGAAAGAAACAGAGGATATCCAACAATAAAGACTATTTTTCTTCCTCTTTTCCCTGTCACAAACAGTCCAATTCAGTCATATGCCTTACTATTTCCAAATTTTGAGGTTTAGTCCTGAGTCTTATGGCCAATTGGTAATTATCTTTAATACCTGGCTCCTGGAAGGAAGCACTCACTTCAGATTTTCCATTTCTTTTGAAGAAAGCAATAAGTCAGGTACTCATGGATGGGGAGGAAAACTAGGTTTGGCTGAAGACAGTCAAAAAGACTCAGGAAATAAAGATATATAAGAAAACATCAAATTTCATTAAACACACAATGCCATCCTATCACTTTAGGCCCACAATTGTTCAACAATTCTAAATTGGCAGATCTGGCACTATGAGTGGGGGAAAGTTTGTGATCATGGAATATGAAAATTGTCCACCACCTGTAACTAAGCAAAATATCAAAACCTGTGTTCAGACACTATTTTAGTCCAGATCTCAAGGTCTGGACTTGAGATGCTGCTGAAAGAGAAAGCACAAGAGGAATTTGGAAAAAAGAGAGAGGTTGTCTGATTTATCACTGAGGTGAAACCTCTTAACTTCAAAAACCTCCCAACTTCATTCTTACTCCGGATATTGCAGCATTCATAAAGAGAAAGGTTTGTATGGTTTGGGACTTTTTGCAGTTTGAATGGTCAAAGGAACTATTTTTCCCCCAAGTACCTATAATGGTCTATCTATCAATCAAACTAGGTAGACAGATAATTTTATTCCACATTTTCAGGTAATTTTTTTAGTAATCTTTGCAGAATGAGATACAAAATGGGGATAACTGAGATGTCCAGGCTTTAGAAAGGTAAATTACTTGTTGGTGGAACTGCCTTGTTAAGATTTAAGGCTTGACTATTTCAATGATCTCAGACTTAAGGGGATCTTAACAAAGCTTGGGGAGCAGGATGTACTTCTACACTGGACAAAAACAATGCAGAATATATGGGCCATAAGGACATTTGGACAATCTCCTAAGATAAAGTAGAAACTAACAAGCCAACTCAAGCAACTGTGCTGAAATCAGCTCCGAGTGGGTAAAAGGTAATTCTGGCAGAGGGAGTTTGTGACCTGACTCAAGAAACCCACCGACTGAAGAGAAAAACTGAGCATGTGCACTAATCAGCATAAGAAGTGAGGGACTCACCTAACCAACAGAAGATAGAATACTAATTAATAAGAGAACTGTGTAACCTGAAGCAAGTGAACATTAATGCCTTGGTTGCTAAAATGTACAAATAATGAGAAGTTTTCATAGCCATCATGATGGCATTGTAGATTTGTCACTCAGCACCCCTTTCTGTGCAGAACTGTAAATAAATCAAATACCTCGACTCTGTGTGTGAAATGACCTTGTGCACACCAGGTTAGAGATGTCCCATATTTTGGGACAACACTTGGAAGATAAGCATCAGACAAGATGTGGCATTTTCTCTTCTTTCTCACCCCAATTTAGTTAGAAGGATTGAGGTCCATACTACAGCTTTGAACCGGGAAAGATTGTATCTTTTCTTCCATAAGGACACAACTTCTTCAGATTGGGCTCTAGCAATTTCAGTCGAAAGGCTTCAGCCAGAAAAGCAGACGCATCACTGTTCCCAGTTAGAGGCCCAGGCTAAATTACTAGGTGATTATAGCTCCTATTAAAAACTCATTTCACCTAGAAGGAAATGTTTTCCAGTTGGGGAAAGGTGACTAGTCCCACGTGGTGACCCCAGCCTTGAAAAAGATTCAGTCAATCCTGACAGCTGCTCAAGAGAATTATAGCTCCTGCCAGACAAAGGAGATTGTCTAACCTAGATCCTCAAAAGGGAGAAGTTCAGCATGTTCATCTTGCCAATTCACAAGCCAAAAGAACTTCAGAAAGATCGTCCTGCAAAAAACAGGTGGAGTTAGCAATTTATGAACCAGACAACACAAAGTGGGCAAGGTGAGGGCATAAAGAAGGACTTATGTCCTTAGGTCAGTGGTGGAAATAGGCAAAAATCCCTTCCCCATATTGATATTCACTGTTTAGTAAAAAACAGTAATCTAATTTTAATTCACAATGCAAAACATATTCCACACAACAAGCAAAACCTTTTCTTCGCCCCTGCAACCAGACTGCTGCATGGAGCTATAAATACCCCAGCTCACAGGTACAGTTCATTGTACTACAAGTTTATTCCTTTTTTAAACGTCAGACTCCTCCAGCAAAAGTAAAGAATGGTGACAAACTGTGAATGTAACATCAGGAAATTCCTTCTTATTAGCTGATGTTTAACCAAGTCTGAGTAACACTGGCTTGAACAGCAGAGACGTTCAAAGTGATAGGGTCAAGAAAAAGTGAGAGTTATCCAGGCATGTTATTTACAGAGACAAGCAGAGCAACTTGGAAACTGTTTTTTGGCACTTATTTATCTCAGTTTGATCTTTCTGTTCTTTATGCAGGTCTCTAGCCAAGAGTTCCTTGTTAACTACTCAAAGTGCATCTTTTAGGGAAACTTGACCGTGTTTTATTTAGCAACTGTGGAATGCATGGTTCTGCATGATTTGTTAAAACAAAATATTTAAGTGTTTTATATCTGCCCAATAATCATGCTCAAATAAAATCAATAGCACTGCTAACTTACATCAGTGAAAAATTATCATACAGGATTGCAAAGCATCAGTTGCCCTAAGATCTCCCAATTCTGAAACTGGAGTTAAGTGAGCATTATTATCATCTACATTCAATGGACACAAGGGCAGGAGTAGCCTCATCAGTATGGGGATGCCCTGCGAAGCAGCATTCCTTACCATGGAAGTAATGTCACCTTGAACTTGACCCTTATTCAGCAGCAGACGGACTGGGGGAGGGAAAGGGCTTCAGAAGAAAATGGGATTAGCAACTAGTCAGTATCAAACCCAAGATACTGGTCTGCACTACATTGGTTTGACTCTGTACCCTTATTATATGCCCAGAACTGCCACATTTTGACAAATATGTTAGCTTAGCGTATCACCTACCCCTAAGTCCAACCAGGATCCAGAAAATAGGCAGCTCTTTCTCATCATCTACTTTAGTTCAGTAAAGCACTCCCCAAGGTTCTTGCATACCATGGGCCTCTTCATAAAATACTCACTGTTGACTAGCTCCTGAATCAGAGCATACTCCCAGGAAACAGGAGATCCCGGTTTAACTCCACATCCACCTATCACTGAGCAGTGACGAGCCTGGCTGGGGGGCTGCTGGCAATCCCAGCTCTCCTGCTGAAGCTGTGAATTCACTGCACAACGAATTCAGCAGCCATTTATCAAAGCAAGGGTACTCAGCCCTGCCCGGGAACCCAGGCACCAGCAGCACTGGAGATGCAGGTTCCCTTCCAAGATCTGGCGGATCTTTTTTACACGTAGCACTACTGTGTTGACACCTGCAACTCGAATGCATGGATTCCCTTCCTGAATGGGTCCTGCTTCCACCCTCTCTCTGGCCCCAAAATATCCTGAATTAGACACCTTCAACAGCAGCAGCAGTGAATGTTTCCTAGGCAAATTGGCATCCAATGGCTCAGAGCATCCTCCCGGGAGGGCTGTATTTGAAACCTGGCTGTCTCAGCAGCCTAGAGAAGTATTCCAGCCACTTAGCTGTTACATAAGTATTCATCATCATGTATTCCTCCAAGCAAACTTTTCTGTCTGTCTCTTGCTCAAAGTAAAGAACTCTGACCTATTCTTTTAACAGGGCCTGAAGGTTGCCACGCTCCACACTTCAGGCACTCCTTCACCCAAACTTCCCCAGTCAAAGCTCCAATGACGCCAAGGGTCTGTAACACACCTGAGTTCAGCAGTTTCCTTTCTGCGTGTCTTGTGACATCTGAAACATCATTTCAGTTCACCAGCACCTTTCAGCTCAGTGCTCTTTTGCTCCGTAAACTATAAGTACCCAACTTTCTCCACAGAAATTAGGCACCTGAATTACTCTGCTTCAGCTTCCTGTCAAGCTACTCTGTGTTCAAGGGCTCTTTTAGTTTTGGGGACCCTGTCCATAACTACTATTAATGTAGTACAAGACCAGCCAATTCTACAATGAATAGTACACGAAGAGGTATATAGCACTAAACTTGTGTGATGTAGCTTCAGTAAAGATCTACTCACCCCTTCACAAAAGAGAATTGAAAGGATTTACTTCTACAAGACTTAATGAAAACTACTTTCTGGTATGACTATTATTTATGTGCCTGCAGAATGTTGAAGAGGCAACCTTATTCTGTCAATTGCTTGCTAAAGCTTCAGCACTGGTTTACACAGGACAGTTAAGAAACCAGTTGATCAGAAAACCAATGGAAGTAACTTATAAATGTCAAGAGTATCAACATTTTTTAAATCACTAGCAAATACACCTTTAAACCATGAAACTCTGTGTCTGGCCTAAGTAGAAGATGGGCTGTATGGAGGTAGGAATCTCCTACCAATTTCTTTCCAAAGAAATTTGAACTATTTCCATAGATCAAGCAGCACAGAACAACCATAACAGGCTTCAAAGACACCGCAACCCATCCTCTTGCAATAAGGCAGGATGAACACAGCAAGGAGTATAAATACACACTACCTGTGCACATGGACATACCATGCCCAGATGACAGGCTGAAAACTGTAACAGAAGTCCACATGAGAAAACTGAAATAAATGCTCTAATTCTCAAAATAGTGATTTGTAATGGTTATTAATCTGACAATTCAACTGCTTTGGTGTTTAGCTATCTGACTCTGAAGTATTTCACATTGATGTTGAGTATGTGTACTGTCAGAAATCTTGGTGTATGAATGTAGTCATGAAAATTACAAAATAAAGTCTGCAAACTCTTCCACTCCCCAGCACACCAGCTCTTACAGAGAGCATTAGGGAAGGAAGATACTCAAAATTTCTGCCATCTACCACAAGAAGATAAAGAGTAGGGGTGTTGCCAGGTACTTTGCTAATACCAGGCAGCACCCCTACTCTTGTAGGGGCTCTTGAGCAGTGTCACGGATGAGGCATCCACAACTTCTCTGGGCAACCTGTTCCAGTGCCTCGCCATGCTCACAGTGAAGAATTTTTTCTTAATGTCTAATCTAAACCTATCCTCTGTCAGTTAAAAGCAATTCCCCCTTGTCCTTGCACTGCATGTCCTTGCAAAAAGTCCCTCTCCAGCTCTCTTGTAGGTCACCTTTAAGTAGTAGATGCTCTAAGGTGTCCTCAGAGCCTTCTCCATGCTGAACAACCCCAAACCTCTCATGCTTGTTTTCACATGGGAGATGCTCCAGCCCTCCTATCATCTTCATGTCACTCCTCTGGACTCGTTCTAACAGGTCCACATCGTTCCTGTGTTGATCAACAATAACTGTTTCAGTGAATACAGATATAGTAGTGTGTCCCCATCTATCTTATTTTAGTTGCCACTTTGTTATTGCTGGTTATATTTTTTTTAGCTCTTCTGTTCTGTATTTAACTTTCTAAATACTCCAACAAAAAAGGCTGAAGCTCAGTAGCAACAGCTGTGGTCCCTTTCATGTAAGGAAGGGTGCTTCCTAATTGGTTTTCAGCAAATATTGTCACAGGGGTTGCTGGCAGAAAAGCATTTTAATTTATTTACAGAGATAAGACAATTTCTTTCCTCCTATGTTTTCAGTAAGCATAGAGGTAAAAGGCTTCCCTTTAGGAATGACAGCAAATGCTTAAAAAATGGCAAGTGTTTAAATGATTTGCTGAGTCAGAGTTTGTAACAGCTGACTGTCAGGAAAGTGTTTTGGAATAAAACTGTGGGCAGCATAATGAAAAAATGCTTTTAAAAGAAATAAGGGAAAAAAGTGAAAAGTACACTTCATTTACCACGCAGTCCTTCGTATTAATATGAGGTTCAAGCAAGCAAGAGATTTTTTTCTCTTGGGGAGTCTGGAATGGGGAGACTTGTCATCTTCAGAACACCCCATCTTCCAAGTGCAGCAAATAGTTTGTTCTTCTTTTTCATTTAGGTGTCATTTTTGTATCACGAGGGAGAGAGATTTTAAGTCACCCGTTTTTGAGCTTTTGAAGCCTTTTCAAAATTCTTTTCAACATGGCTTAGACAGGCAGAAGTAGGTGGATTAGCTCCACAGCCTGCATCCAGTGCTTGGTTCCAAGGTTTCAGTGCAATATGCATCTCACACATACCAAGGCACCTGTCGTGGGCCTTAAGCCCTTTGAGTCATAGGCGTTACCTGGTCCCAGAAACACTAGAGCTTCCACCAGGGGTGAGAAAGATTTTTTTAAAAGATAAGGGAAAAAACAGAAAAAAACCCCCCACAACCCAAGGGTATATCTGGACAAATTAATTTTGTTAATGCAACATGCAAATAGGATTAATGCACTGAGATCACTATTATCTGAAGAGACTGCCACGGAAAATGAAGGTTCATGTTTGTTTATGCAGAACAGCATAGGGGAAAAAACCCTTAAAGCAGTGTTATCGGTCTGGAGATCCAACTAGATTTCCCATCTCTGCTTCAACATTACTGAAATCTTGACCTAATATATCTCTGAAACTCTAAGCTCTGAAACTTGAATTGCCATTATTTTTGTCTAACAGTCAGTATTTCATATGTTATTGAAATAAGTTCCATCTGGAGTGCTGATTCAAAGTCAGAGAAAAACCAGTGGGTTGCATGGAGCCACATCACGGATCACAAGGAAAGGTAACCGAGATTAAGTTCTTGATAACTTTCTTTCTTACTTCTTTTTCATTGTTTCCCCTTTGCTTGGCGTTTTGTGATAATGTTTAAGTTGTTTGTTCTGTTTTTTTTCCACAGAGAAAGAAAAAGTATAATAATTCAATCTTTAAAATGTGGCCAGCGAGGATTTTGAAATTGTAGTTGTCCTTAAAAAGTTTAGGTAGTGTTTACTGCCACAAATGTGAATAGTGAAGCTGAGAAACTAATCAGGAAAGTTTCTGCAAAATACCCATCATTACAGAAATCAAAGCCAAATAAATTACATTAATGATCCAGCTTTCTTAATTCTTGACTTCTACACAGTGCAAGTGACATGCATTACATTTCATCAATGTATGTTTCTAAACTATTTTCTAAATGCTTGCTTAAGTAATAAGACTTCTTTAAGAAAAACACCAGGAAAGTGGTTTTTTACAATTTTACAACACAATAGAAAATTTTTACTGCTACCCACATAGCTCCATTCTACAGCAGCATTTAATTTTTACCCATGTAAAATGTCCCATTTCCACAACACTGAGCATAATAATAAGTGATTCAGTTTTTGACAAAAGGCAATTATTGAAGCAATTGGTTATGTATACAAAGAGGAACCCTTTTAAAGACAACATATTTCAACAACTAAATATTCTAATTATGTTTAATATGCAAATGCATTAATTAAAAATGTTGTTAAAGAAGACTACATGTTGTGGTTTAACCCCAGCCAGCAACTAATTACCACACAGCTGCTCACTCACCCTCCAACCTTCCCTGTGGGATGGGGAGGAGAATCAGATGAAATGGTAAAACCTGTGGGTTGAAATAAGAACAGTTTAATAATTGAAGTTAAGTAAAACACAATAATAATGACAATAATAACAATCATTTTAATGAAAAGGGAGACAAAAAAGAGAGGGTGGAATAAAACCCAAGAAAAACAGTGATCCACAATACAATTGCTCACTCCCACAGAACCCGACTGACGCTCAGCCCCACCCCCAGCAGCAATCAGTCCCTCCCACCCAACTCCTCCAAGTTTATGTGCTAAGAGGGTGTTTTATGCCATGGAAGGGCCCTTTGGCCAGTTTGGGTCAGCTGTCCTGGCAGTGCTCCCTCCCAGCTTCTTGTGCTCCTGGCAGAGCATGGGAAACTGAAAAGTCCTTGACTTAGGGTGAGCACTGCCCAGCAACAACCAAAGCATCAGTCTGTTGTCAACATTATTCTCACACTAAATTCAAATACACAGCACTATACCAGCTACAAAGAAGAAAATTAACTCTATCCCAGCCAAAACCAGGACACTACAGTATGCTGGACACACTGAGATCCCATCAGAACGAACTGATACTCTGGACCGAATTTACAAATCTCACTCATGCAGTTAGTTCCATATGACTTTCAGAAAGTCATTCAAAAAATCAGACAACATCAAGTGTTTTTAAAAATTTTACAGGTTTTATAAAAACATTGTACATTACAAAAATGTATCAATTAAACCTTACAATTAAACCTCACAAATCACTTAAAATGTGTAACATTCTTTTAAAGTAAGATTATCCATTTTTCAATAGGTACAGGTAGAATTTCGCATCAAAACTTTATCAAATAAAAGACAACCGCTAACTTTCACACCTATCTAATCAGAAGAACATACACTGTCAGAAATATGTGTTTAGAGATTTCTTGTCTATAAAAATAGAAAAGAGAAGTATCTCACCTGAAGACTCAGAAAATTCTAAACATACCAAGACTTAAAATCAGAGAAAGTATTCATCTTTTCTTTTCTGAGGATTCCAGCTTAGAAGAATGATGATGCAAATTAACAACAAAGAAGAAAAAAAAAGACTGAGTGGAAAAATACCCCTGAGATAATTCAGAACATTAATATTTTTTTCTACTTGCTTTTTTCTTTGGCTTTTGTTAATTTTAAGCTACCACATAGGTTTGAAAGGAAATTGGTCCAGTCATAGGTTTAAACAATTACACTATCACAACACAGATAATTATTCTGACACAATACAAGCAATAAAAAAAAACCCAAATAAAACAAAAACCAAACCAAACAAAAAACAACCAACCAAACAAAAAAACCTAATAAAAAACCCACCACCAAAAAACTCCCACAAAAACCACACAGCATAAGTTGATCTTTTTCTTCAAACTCTTCCCATTTCTCATCCCATCCCTCTATCTTATTTTAAAAATTTTCATTCTAAACTTAAATTGTTAAGAGGATAAAATAGTCATCTGGAATAATTTTTAAAATTATAATTTCCCGTGTCTTCCTTTTTTCCTTGAGGGTTTTTTATGGACAAGTTCTTCAAAAGCCGTAATTTCATCTTCCACTTCATCTTCCAAGTCTTTATCGTGCACCACATCTATATTAAAAACAATAAATTAATGCAGAATGGAAAATTCCAACACCTGTTTCTCTTAATCACATGACAAGCTATGTCATTGCTATTTTATACGTGCACAATCATGTTTAAGAAGTATTTAGCTTAACATGACAATGTTCTTAAGAGCTCCACAAGGAAGCACCGACTGCTAAGCCACTTTCTGCTCTAGTAATTAATTTTCACACTGAAGGTCTGTTTCTGTTGTTATTTCCTTTGACTTCTCTAAGACATCTGTCTCATCTCTCTCTCAAGGTTCAGTTTCAGCAGACAATACATTTGCTTACTGACTTCGAAGACAGACTATAATGTTGCTTTTGAGACTACAAGAGAACTCCCAGTCTTATTAGTCATATCTTTGCTGGAATAGGACGATGCAACGTAAGGCTTTATCACAACCGATTTTTCTAAAATTGAGCTACTTCAATGCTTTACATATAGTCCATTTTGTAAGTCTGATCACTTCATTGCTGCCTATTTCTGTGACTGTTTCAATGCCACCACCCAAATGTCTGTTTAAACCTGAACATGAAGTCTTAAACTTGCCCTCAGAGGTCTGTGATGCAAACACACATATCCTTTATCAGGCTCTATCAGGGATCCACTGAGGGCCAGGGAGGAGGCTTGCTCCCCTCTGGCCACCCTGCAAGCAGCTGCAAGGCTCTGGTTTGAAGAGTCACTGAGGAAAGCTTGGTTAACTCATGTTTTCCAGAGTGCCCCTGTGGGACCACTTGGTTCTTGCTGCCTCAAAGGTCAGTGAATATCCACAATGCTGCTGACTGGGAGGCTGAAGTGATGCTTAGAGACCACTACAGAGCAGTAATGGGCACAGAAAGCTGTGCGATTTGAAAACATACCTTCTTCTCTTATCCTATGAGAGTCCACTTTCTTCAGCCATTTACGAACATCATCAATGGTGACAACCAATTTGTCGGCATGTGTGGTTATTATTTCTTCAGCTGAAATGGAGCACAGTTAACATTCTGTGAGAACACTTAGCTGAGAAATGGACAGCAGCTAAAAGTCAAGCACAAAATGAAGTGACAGAGAGCCACACTGGATGACGATGCTGCAAACCCAGAAGTCACAGTCACCAGTGATCTCATATGGGGGACAATTCACTGATGTGGATGAAGATGATGTATGTATTACTCCCCACTCCAATCAACATGACTAGCACTATTGGAGGAGAAGCTCTACATCCTTGTGCTGCCCTTTTCGAGTTACATCTGAATCCTGAAAATATTCTACTTTATTCTTCGGTATTAAAATTCCTGACTTTCATTATCTCTCTGAAATGATACAAATCAAAGTAAAACATGAACCTGAGATGTTGCAGCCTTTGCTGAAATACACCACGAAGAACCTGAAAAATGCTTGTAATAAAGAGAGGAAAAAGTAATCTCAGAGACAAATAATTTCTGTATATATGTTTTCACTGAGTGGAAGAATAAGATAACACTCATCAAGCAATTATCATAACCAAATCCACTATTGCCTAATCAAGCCTACATCTATCTTATTCATCACTATCATGGTTCACTGAGCAGAAAGCCAAGTAAACAATAAGAAAAACTTAATGGACTTCATCCATAGGTAGTATGGATGTAGTAAAACTTTTCACTAGGAGTAAAGATAAAGCTTACATGTGAAGAGCACAACCTAACATTTAGTTACAAATTTAACATATTTCACTGATCAGAGCTGATGAACATATCAAATACTACAGTTTTTCACTACTGTCAGACATCACAGGCAAAATGACAACTTGACAGGATTGGTGGATTTCTACAACTGAAGCCAGTAACAATGTTATGATTTAAGTTGTCACTTTCCCAAAGCAAGTACACCAAACAATTTTGCTTCTAGGCCACTCATTCAGTAATTCAATTTTGCTTGCAAAAATCAGCACAGAATACTGCTTTAAGCACATGAGGGGGAAAACAAAATCTGATATCAAAATATGTATCTCAAGTACCGTAATTTACTTTTTAATACCAGGGTTGCCTTTGAGTACCTGACACAGCACAGATTTGTAGTTAAGTATCCACTTCTGTTCAGCCCTAGCAAAATTACAAGGGCAGAATAGACAGAGATATCCTTAGTCAAAGACTCCAAGTACTCTAAACACTCTACCCCTACACATCCAAATTACTATGGCTGGCAGAAGTAAGAAGGAAACAGTAGAAACAACAGAAAAAGTCGTAAAGATGACCTGTCAGTAAAATTGTAAAACTGTGTAAAACTGTGTAAGTTCAGAGAACACAGCACATCTGATCGTGTAATTAAAATTCACTTTACTATCTATAAAAATTCACTACTATTCACTTTACCTGTACTATCTGATGCAGTAAGTTGTGTTTGGAATAGTTTAGAATATATTTTTCAATATTTCCAGCTCTCTCAGTTCTTCTTTTCCTCAGCTACCTGAAACACCCAGAAGCACCTTTCTCTTGACCACATTAAGATTTTCAAATGGAGCTTTGTCAGGTTTAGAGGTTTGGCGAAAAGATGACCGTTACATTATTTAAAGAAAACTGGAAAGGTCCTACCTTCAGCCCAGGCTTTTTTCTCATAGATTTCCTCTACTGCATCTGAAATTTTCTTAATATTCTCTTTGATTTTCCTCTGGCATAAGTTGGAACCTTCTTTATATACCAAAAGGTCTCGGGCATAACTCCTTTCTGCAATGGCCTCCACTACTTCCAGCCCATCATGTATTATTGGATCAATCTTTCTTCTGAAAAACTCGGCGTAGTGTCTGTAGGCAACATGGTTATTTGTGTGTTCTACTGTGGTTCTGTGCCCTATGTAGGCCTCACTGGCCACAGAAATTGCGTTTCCTTCTGCATGCAACTTTTCTTCCCCACTGCTCTCTGTTGGTGTCAGAGGTTCTGAAGTGTCTGCCGCCATGCTTTCTGCCCGGCTGAAATAGTTCTCAGAGCTCTGGATGAATCTGATGCCACAGAGGTCACACTGGGTTTGGTCAATATCTGCTTTTTTGAATATCCCTGATAAAAATTCCTCTTCTTTCATTGCAACAGGATGAACTCTGGAGCGGGCCTTCCTTTTCCACTGCACATATAGGGAAATTATATGGAACACACGACACAGCTGGCGTTGAGCAGATGCTTTCTGCTCTTGCTTCTGTTGCTTGCTGAGTGCAATGACTTCCAGGGGATCCTTTTGGTCCTCTAAGCAATGAACCTCTTCAAATTCCTCTTCCAGCTCATCAGCATATTCTGTTTCATCCAAAGAGGTTATAAATCTGTCAAGGTTTATGCGTTCATAGTGGATGCCCCGTATGGGTACGTGCCCCTGTGTGTAGGCAGTGTCCCACGTCCAGTGGCAGTCAAGCAAGTGCTCTTCATCTCGCTCCATCAGCAGCTCCTGCAGGCCTGCAGCAACTTCTCTCACATGGCTGGCATCACTCACTTGTTCCACCACCCTCAGCAATCTTTCAGGTACTTTAGAGGGAGTATCATTTCTCATTGCTTTCAGCATTGCCTTGATTTCAGGAAAGAGGTGACGTAGGAGGGATCTGTATTTAGCACTCTGCACCTGGTCAGCATTCAGTAACATCACTAGGCACAGCACTACCGTCCGCTCAGCCTCCCCTGAAGTTATGCAGTCAGGATCCCTGAACGCATCCAGGAGGACATTGAACCTTCCATCAACACCACACAAGACTTCTGCCAGATAGCAGAGATGAGATCTGAAATACTGTACAGCTAGATATGCGTCCTTTGGTCTGTACTCCTGTATAATAGAAAATGTGTCTTTAAGTTCTTTGTGATGGTCCTTGAGTCTGAACAAAAACTCCCAGTAATGAAGGAGAGCAATGTAACTCTTTGGAAGGCAGAGAGTAATGTTCTTGGAGAGACGCATCAGGACGGCACAACAGAGAATATACTGGAATTCCAACAACATCACTGTATTTCCTATGCTTGGAATCAGGTATCTTGTGCATTTCTTGATCAGAACATTCATGAAACGGAAAAAAAATCTTTTACAGTTTTCTGGGTTCTTATGAACATAGAATTGCTCAAGTGAATTTTCAAGAAGTCGAATGAAGCACAAGTGTGTTCTTCCTGCATTTTCAGTATTTTTGTCAGGTAGTAACATACCATGTCTGCCTTCTATTCCTTTGGTCTTTTCTCCCTGGCCTTTATCCTTTGGGGAACTTTTTGCCTTTGCCAAAGCAAACTTTAGCTCTTTGTTATAATCATCCTCTTCTTTAAAAAGAAGTTTCTCAAATTCTTCAGGATATCCTGAAGATAAGATAAAAACTTTCATGGCACTTAGCCACAAGTCAGTTGATTCTCTTCTGGCTGCAGTGTCTTCATTATTAAACGTAAATGTGATGTACTTCTTCAACATCTCTCTACAGGGTTTGGAAATAATACTACTGAACTGCAGTATTTCTTTGCATGCCTTTGGGTTCTCAGACAGTATTCTCAAATGAAAATGATTAGGAAAAAACATTCCTAGGAGGGCTTTACATGATGCATATTTGTCAGAAGGCAAAACATCATCAAAGCTTTTGCACTGATTCAGTAGCTCTTTAGGAAAAGTGCATGTGGCTTCCAACAACAGTCCATTTATTGCCACCAGATGCATTTTACACTGAAATATTGTCTTTGCTTCATGGCGTAACAGGGGCTTGTGGTAACCCTCACAGGTTTTATCTTCACACTTCAATCCAGCAATGAACTTCATACAAATATCAGGGTACTTCTTGTTCAGTAACTCATGGATGATAGAACACAACCTGCTTAACAAGTGCTGCTTCAAAGCTGATTTTACATTCTCTGTGCTTACTGAGAAATCACCTTTTGCCTTCCTCTCTTTTAGACTTGGCTTGTCTAACAAAAACTCGAGAATGGGTTCAGCTTCATTTTGAGACACCTGGCAACTGTCACCTGTTGGGACAATCCCAAAATAGGCAAAGCATAACTTCACCATATCTTTCTCTGCATTGGTGGCTGCTTTCTTCAAAGCCCTAACGAGACTCAGAAGAGCCACCAAGCCACGTATTGCCATGAAGAGGATGTTCTGGCTAGGAGTGCTGCAGCGACATAATGCAAAGAGAACTTCAACTGCACCAGCAGAATGATTCAGAGATAGGAACTGACAGTACGCGTTGCTCAGCTTCACGAAGTCTCCTTTCAGAGCTCCCTGCAAAAATACAGCCTCAGCAACGCCAGACTTCTGCCCAGTTTGTTCACAAAGTTCCAGGGCTTCTCTCAGGATGAGCTCCTCGTTCCCCAGGTATGATTCTGAACTGCGACTCAGCCTGGCACGGGCTTCAGCAAGCAAACACAACGCACGAAACTCCTTTATAGCCGTGAGGTTGGCTGCTTCCAGAGCAAACCCGTGCTGTTTCATTAGCTTTGCAGCCTCCTCCTGGCGATCCTTCCTTTTCAGTAAGTCTGCTGTTTGGTGCAAGCATCCGCGAGACTTCAGAAACTCAAGCTGATCCTCTGTGTCAAGTTTTGAGAGGACTTGCATCATTTCCTCAGTCCTGTTCATACTCAGGTACTTTGCAGCTGCTTCCAAATACAACTGATTCGCTGTACAGAAGAGTTTGGAAACCATTTGCCCTTTTGCATTCAACGTATCTTCATATCTGAAATAATACATACCTCAATTTACTATCACAGATCACAAATCTACACAAAAACCCACTGCAATTTAAAAAAAAAAAATTCAATGAACAGCTGTCCCTAGAAGCCCTTCCTTCAAAACGGCCAACTATTTCATGAGATATGCCTGTCATGCGAAACAGGATCACATCATCTTAAACAATCCAATTTTTTTGGGTTTATAAAATCCAAAATCCAAAAAAAGAAATTTATTACAACATAAGGTGTCAGAATCAAGATTATTAAAACTTCTAGTACAAACACAATCACAAGGTTTAAAGCATTAGTGAAGCATTCTCCACACTGTCAAATCAATGTACAAATAATTTTAGCACATTTTATCATGTTACTCTTCTGTTTATAAATAAACACTAATTTCAGTGACTTTTCCATATATACAATATTCTGTAAAATTTACATAAACTCATGAGTTTAGAGAGAATTCTTTCAAGTCTGTTGTATGTATCTGCACATACTTTGTGGCTTATTGAGTGTCTAAGCAAAATGTCTGGTTGCATCTTTCATAACATGCACTTTAGAATATTCAGTAATTAATTATTAATGGTTGATATAACATTATTAAGGTATCCCCTAAACCAGTTTTGTGAAATATTCTCTCCTACATGCTGAGAATAAGTAATTTTTTCCTGTTGGGTGAGTAAATTATCATTAGCTTTTCATTATCATCTTTCTCATGATAAACGTGGGAGTACAGATTTTTTGTACCTATGCCGACAAATTTGCATTAATGTTTTGGGGACATGATTTAAAAACTTGTTAGTTGGAAAGGCGACTGTAAATGCTTGAACTACTTGATCGAACGATGTCTACATATTAAAGAAGATTTAATCATTCAAAAAAAGCAGTTACCATTGCTAAAGGTACGTCATAGAGGGTTTGTGTAAAACAAAGTCAGTAGACAAAATCCTTGTAAAAATTTTTCAGTGAACCAGCTGCATTATGTGGAATTTGGAAATGGAAAAGAGAATTATACTCCAATACCATCTTGCAAGACATACCTTTCAACTGCCTTTGCTGCTTCTTCATAGAGTTCTTCCTGACAATACATTTTAATGGCCAGATCAAACTCCTCAATTAGTTCATAACATTCAGATGCTTCTCTGTAGCACTGGCACTTCTGATAGTAAACTGCAGCATCTTTCATCTGCAATGCAGAAGTCAGTAATGAAACTGAGGTGTTCTGAATTGTCAGAACTACATGAATAGAATAAATCTAGTAATTCCATCATGTGTCTCATAAAGAAGTACACTTTAATAAAATGTAATTAAAGTATATGAATGTAATCAAATACATATTAAAGTAACCATGATTAAAACTGAAGAGATTGTTTTAAAAAACCTTCAAAATATTTGTGTCTGAAAAACTAGAGTGCAAAATGAAAGGTATTATAGAGTATTTCCAAAATAATTTTATCCACACAGATCTGCCTGTTGTTAGAAAACACCACACATGCTTCTGTTGACTTACAAATTTCTCAGAATGAACAGTATTAAATTAAAACAATTACAGATGCAGAATGAGAACCCTAAGCTTGTAGGTTAAACTTCAAATATTTGGGAACAATCATTTTACATTCTTTAGTGGAAATACACTGCAACTAAAAAATACTACATATTGTTAGCACACTACTTTAACCCTTCCAAGTTTTAAGGTTCCATCTAGATGGCTGTAATCCGTTTCAGTATTGTGATTCAGACTACCGAATGAAGCAACAGCTCAAATTTCATTACATCAGTCATTCACTAACTTTTGACTGAAAATGACTGATAATGACATTTGAGGAAAGCCAAAGAAATAAACCCAGCCTGCATAATTGCATCATTCTCCACTTCATTCCTCTTCTGCCTATTCTCTGACAAATGCCTCCTTTTGAATAGCCCAGCTGAAAGAGCTTGTTTAGTTCAGCTACTATTATGCCACAGAGAGATACTACTACTTTCTGAGTAATAAGAGAGGAAAAAAAGCTGTAGGAAAAAGAAAATGATAAGGTGAAGATGTAATACCTTTCCTAATTTTTTACACAGTTCTGCACAAAGACGGAACTCCTTTGATTGAATCAGACATTTTAGTGATAGTTTTGGCTCTCCGCATTCCAAGTAAGTTTTAGCCAGTGTCATATATTCCATCTGTTTTTCCCTGTAGAAAGTAAGAGAAAATTACCACTAACATCCAAATTAAATTTAGGATCATGTGATCTGTCACTGAATCCAACTAACACTGACATCATGCATTATTCTTCATACACTACCTGATGAGTTATGATCTTACAATTAATTATATTTTGGCCTGACACTGCTCTGCCCAGAAGTCATGTTCCAAAATATGACTGCTCTGCCAGTCAAAACATACTTCTGTGGGTTTTTAAAACTAATATATAGTTCTGTGGTTTTGTACTGCTTCTCTTTTCTAACTTAACTTCTTCTTTCTGCTGTTTAGCCATTAGAGACACAATCAAGTATGTTCTCAGGCTTTGTTTAGTTATACAAAACAATCCCAGCCTTTCTGGTATCACTGCAGCATGATCTAGATTGAATTAATGATTCTCAAGCCTGGAGAATCAGAACTGTACAGAGCATTTCATATAATAGAACACATAGGAATCTTACTTATGCTTTATACACCAGCATTAATACCTCTATTTTAAAAAATGCCTCTTTGACAGCTTCATGATTACACACGTTCTGTTAACGTATCCTAATATATCAAATTCCTTCTCCTCAAATTTTATGCTATTGACAAGCACCCCAGCATACAGTGAACTGAGAAAAAGTTGTATCAGTCCCATCAACAACTTCTCTATGATCACGAAATTTTATAAGCATCCTTATACTTCTAACCTGTACCACAAATATAAAGCAGGTAATTAAAAAAGATAAAATCTCAACTAACTCCAGTTAGTTAGCATTTCTCCAGAAATTTCTTCTGTCTTGTCCCTTTTGTGCTGGCTTCCTCTGATCTAGTCATTCCTTTCCCATTCTGCTATCATTGCTGATTTATGGTCTCCCCAGCATAAACAAGAACTGATTCACTTAAGTCTAGATCTCTCCCCATTAAGTTTTTCTTGTCTTTTTTGAGATGAGACCCAAAGAGTTTCCCAGCTTCTTCAGGAAACTGCAAACTCTCTCCCCTGTCAAACCCTTGAGCTATTTTACTCAGCTGAAATCATGAACTAAATGATTCATCTCAAAATCTGTTCCTTTAAAACTGTCCTTTGGTTCAGATCTAGTTCTGCTTGTTGAGTTTAAATTGACTGTACCACTAATTTTACCCCAAAGCTCACTTTTTGCTAGCAGCTTTTCTTCCCCAATGTACACCACCATTCCCTCTTCTTTGTTGAGTGTATATGCAGCTCAACTGAAGTTGAGCACTGCTGATGGCATATGCTCTTCTATCTATATCTAAGAACATAAAGCCTCTTGACGTAATGCAAATCCTGTTGCTTTTCTCTCACACAACCACTAAGCCCTTGCAAGGGCCACATTTCGTTTGGACAGCTCGTCCACTACTCCCCAAAGGGAGCAGTGCCCCAGATCCTACAGTGCTGGACTTCCCAATTTCTTAAATATCTTCTACCACCCACAAACACGTAAAGACTCCCCTCCTGCACTGCTCTCCAATGTCTCCAGTCTGGTCCCACAGCTGCGCTGTGAATCTCTCCCTCCACAGCCCTGTAGGTTCTAGCACTGCAGAGTGACACTAGCTCATCTGCACTGACACTTACCTTGGGCTGCTTTTCTTCGTGTGCACTTTGAGAACAGCGTCGTGTGTCAGGGCCAGTTTTGACTTCTCAGCTGCTCCTCCCTTTTGGTAACATTTGGCGGCCACCTGGGGTGAAATCACACACAGCATTCACAGATGTGCATCCAGCCCATGGCTTATCACATAAAAGCAATACTTAATTTTACAGTCACTGTAGTGGAAAGCAGAAAGACTGGAAGGGTGCCTGGAAAAAGGAAAAGGTAAAACATTGTGGTATATTTTTAGGACAAAAAGAAAAGCTTTAAAGTTAGTCCACATGTGACGAGTAAAATTAGAATATTAATTACAATATTGTACATGGAAATAGTGAAAGCAGAATTCCTGGTAGGCTGATAGAACAAACAGCATATGCAATTTGAATGATAGCCTAAACCATTAACTGTTAAGTCACCAGGCATCTACCACATATTAATAAAAACGAGGAAAACCAATGTGCGCAAAGTGAAATTGAAAAGCAAGGAACATTTACTCAATGCTTTAATCATACCAGGCTCCTTCTGTGAAAACTAAACAGAAACACCAGGAGTTACCATGCTCCTAGCAAGGTTTGCTTCATTATTATCACCCTGTTTATTCTTTATTCTATCCATTAATTTAGTATTGTTTCTGTTTGGAAATTGCACATTGCAAGCCACTCTTAGAACTGCCAAAGTCACCAGATAATGTCTTCCTAAGGTAGCATTGATTACCAAAGATCAGGGCTATAAAGAAAACAGATTAGCAGATAATATAGCTAACACATATCAGATTTTGAAATTATTTTTTTTTTAGCTGTATGGGTTTTTTATCTAAACTCTTTTCTGTATGATTAGGAAATTGTCTTTTATTTTCAAGGGCAAATAAAGGCTGTATAGTGGCAGCTGATTATTTTGGGGTTTTGCCCTGTTATAAATACCTATTTTCCCTTCAAAGAATTAAATGCTGCTACCAGCAAAACATAGAAGTTTTCCCTCTGCCATGATCAAACAAGTACCTAAAATTTTATTTTATAGAATCACAGAACATCTCAAATTGAAAAGGAGTGATAAGGATCATAGAGGCCAACTCACTGCTCCCCTGCAGGACTACCTAAAACAAACACACATGACAAAAAGGGCGTCAACCAGATGCTTTTTGCTCTGAACTCATGGCTTAGTGCCATGACCACTTTCCTGGGGTGGTGGACCACTTTCTCAGTGAAGAGTCTTTTTCTATGTCCAATCTGATCTTCATCTGATGCAACTTCATTCCATTTTCTCATGTCCTGTCACTGGTCACCAGAGAGAGGAGATCAGGACCTCCCCTGAGGAAGTTGTAGACTGTGAAAAGGTCACCCCTCAGCCATCCCTTCTCCAAGCTGAATGAGCCAAGTGACTTCAGCTGCTCTTCTTAAGACGTGTCCTCTAAAGCAGTCCATGGCAATGGCAGGGGGGTTGCAACTAGAGGATCCTCAAGGTCTCTTCCAAACCATACCATTCTATGACTTTTTACCATCTTGGTCACCTTCCTCTGGACACACTCTAATAGTCTGATGCCCCTCTTATATTGTTGTGCCCAAAACCGCACAAGGTACTCAAGGTGAGTCTGCAGCAGCACACAGCAGAGCAGGACAATCACCTCCTTTGACCAGCTCACAATGCTGTATTTGATGCACCCAGGACACAGTTTGCCTTTTTCACTATCAGGGCACGTTGCTGGCTTATATTCAACTTGCCATCAACCCAACCCCCTGCATCTCTTTTCATGGGGCTGCTCTCCAGCCTCTCATTCCCTGATTTGAATGTATAACCAGGATTACTCCATCCTAGGTGCAGAGTCCGGCACTTGCCCTTGTTAAATTTCATATGGTTGGTGATTGCTCACCAGTTTGTCAAGGTCTCTCTGCAGGGTCTCTCTACCCTCAAGGGAATCAACAGCTCCTCCCAATTTAGTGTCCTCCTAATTTAGTATTGTTGTCAAACGTATTTAATGTACACTCAATTCCTGTGTCCAAGTAATTTATAAACACATTAAAGAGCAGTAGACCTTAAATTGAGCACTGGGAAATCCACCTAGTGACTGGCTACCAGCTTGATATAACATCATTTAGTGTAACTCTTTGAGTCTGACTTGTCAACCAGTTTCTCACCTAATGCATTATGGAGCTGTGTAGCTATGTGCTGAACATTTCATCCACAACAAAGAGAGATTGCGAGAGTATTACAATTTTTGCTAAAACCAAAATATACCACATCTGTGGGCTTCTCTTGGTCAACTAGATGAGTGACCTTGTCATAATAGGAAATTAATTTGGTTGAGTAGGACTTTCTCATAGTGAACCTGTGCTGGCTATGACTAATGACTGCATTGTCTATTGAGTGTTATTTTTAGCAATTCCCAGAATAACCTTCTCCATAATTTTACCAGGCACCAAAGTGAGACTGAAAGGCCTGTAATTACCAGGGTCTTCCTTCTTACCCTTCATGAAAAATGGACATTTGCCAGCTTCCAGTTGACTGGGACCTCTCCAAACTACCAAGACCTTTGAAAAATAATGGCAAGGGGCCCCACAATAAAATGGGCCAGCTCATTCAGTACCTGGAACTAATCGTATCAAGCCCCATAGATTTATGTGCATCCAGCTGCAGCAGCAAGTCTCAAACTAGTGCAGAGTCAGCTGGGAGTTTATCATCCTCCAAGTCACAGTGTTCCAGCACATCATCAGTATTAAAGACAAAGGTGAAGAAGGTATTAAACATCTCTGCTTCACCTATGTTCCTATTTGTGAGGTGAATGACCTCATCAAGTAATAGACCAGTGTTATATCCAATCCTCCTTTTGCTGTAAATGTGTTTTAAAATGACCATTTTGTTGTCCTTCACAGTGCTGGACAGCTTGAACTCTAGTCGATCTTTGGCCACATGAATTTTCTCCCTACAGTGACAAACAGCATCTCTGTTGTCTTCCTGTGTCACCTCCCCTTGCTTCCAATGTCCATGCACTTTCCCTTTTCCCCTAAGTTCAACAAGAGGATTCCTGTTCAGCCAAGCCAGACTCGACCCCACTTGCTTGACTTCTGATAGTTTGGAACTGCCTGCTCCTGGACTCTTCAGAGACAGTCCTTAAAATTTGCCTACCATTCACAAATTCCCAAGAGACCTTACTAATTAACTCCTTCTGCAGCCCAAGTCTGCTCTCCCCATATCCAGGGTCAAAGGTTTGCAAGCCTTTTTCTTCTACAGTCAACAATTTGAAACTCAGTTACTTTGTGGCCACAGTGACCAAGACAGACACAAGTCACCACTTTACTCACAAGTCCCTCTCTGTTTAAGTACAACAAATGTAGGAGGTCACCTTTCCTTAGTAAGCTCCCTTAGTACCAGAAGTTATCTTCAACATGCTCCAGAAATTTCCTGGATCTGTTTGTGTCCACTGTATGATTTTTCCAGTTGATGTCCAGGAAGTTAAAATCACCCATAAGGACAACACCAGTTGATCTAGAGATATCCCTTATCTCCCTGTAGAATATTTCATTGGTGTTGTCATCCTGGCTAAGTTTTGCTTCGATCCCATTAACTGTCATCCCATATCTGGACTGTATTATGAGGTTAGGAAACAAAAGACTGTAAAATCTCCACGTTCTTTAAACTGAAAGGAAATGAAACCATCATTTTCCTACACCAAATTAATAAACTTCCAAGAAATGCTTTCATTTTCCTACAGTATGTGCAATGATATTGTCAAGAACATGGTTTAGATTCACAGACTTCAGTCAATTCTAATTGTTGCTAATAATTGTTTTTACAACTGTCCTTCATTTGAGTGCATTAAAATGGTTTTCCCTCATGGCACTGCAAATTTCTGAGAAGCGACTTTAAGGTCACAAACAATAGGCTTGCTCTCTCTGCTCACTTCTTGTAAGTCATTTACAAGTAGTCTGTAGACACCTACACAGCTACAAGTCACAAACTAAGACAGACTGCTACAGAGCAACTGAAGGTTTACAGATGATTTTATAGATACAGAGAAAAAAAAAAGGTTTCAGAATAAGCAAGAATCCTTATTTCAGATAAACATATGTTCCTACCTCCCAGAACTGGTGTTTGGCATAGTAGTCTCCCTGTGCAATCCATTCTTCTGGAGTTGAAGTTTTAGCAAACATGCTGTCATCTAAGTCTACAAGGGCAGGGGTGACCATTTTATGTTAGAATGGATAAACCACAGAAACCGCTTATCATGTACCAAAACTATGCATTATCTCACAATGTTCCCAGCTCTATGATTTGCGCTTACACCAGTAATGGTAACTATGAGTTAAGTGTGTTAATACTGTTGTGTGAAGCTACCAGCGAAAATACAAAAAACCCCAGCGTTTGGCTGGAGACTGGGCTGGTAAGTAGCTGAAACTGCATCAACACATCGGAATATCTGACTACAAATGGACCACTCTAAGCTATAAATATCTGCGGCCATCAGGGTCCATTGAGCTCTCTCTTCACAGTAACTGGCTGAGAAGCAGTGACCTGATCTCCGTTTGAATAGGGACACCTCTTGAGGTCACTCCCCAAGGCTGACAGATCCTTTATCCGACACCAGACATCAGTGGGCAGGTAAACAACATTTTTGCATGCATGTAACATTTAAGATAGGTATAGCAAGCTTACGTAAAAAGTAGAGTATTGACCACCAATTCATCTGTACTTAATATTTTACGTATCTGAATTTACTGGTTAGAACTCAATAAACTAACTCCAAGTTCAGATCTGTCTGAGGGATCACTGACTCTTTTCCTGTGACAGCAAGGAAACTTAAACTAGTGAATTAACAATAATGTTATACTTTAACATATACAACTGATCTTTAGAGACAAAAGAATTAAGACCCACTGAAATTAGTGGAAATTTGCAAGGGCAGTTATCAATACATACTGTTAGAAGGACCAAGGAATTTAACCTTCTTTATTAAACAGCCTAAAAGCAAGAAACCATGAGTAGGCTGTCCTGTTTGACAGTCTTTTAAGAAAGTTTTAGGACAACTTTACCTTTCTTTTCATCTGTTTTGACAACCTTAACAAATTTTCTTTTGATGAAATACTTAAAAGCTGGAGCCCGTTTATCACGGTCTTCATCGAAGATCCAAAGATTGACTCTGGCTCTTGTAATTGCAGTATACAATTGCTTGAGTTCTCCATTCAGCATCTGAAGCAGAAAAAAAAGTTTAATTATAAATTAAAGCCAGATGAGCTAATTTTTTAGACAAAACATACTTTGCAGTTTTAAAAAACCAGAAAATTCATACAGAATTAGTAACAAGTAAGATAGTGCTTTTAAGTAAGCATGTCTAAATATTAAATATGAGATTTCAATTACATAAGCCATTGTCCAGCTAACTTACAAGCAATTACTGCTACAAATCTAGCAGCTACAGGTATGACAGGCTATTTTCCTTCTAATCACTTGCACATATAATTATTAATTTACCATACAATCCTGAAAATATCTGACTCAACAGATTCTAAGAAATTTCCCTAATTTTAAGGTAGTGACACCAGTCAGAAACCAGACTACAGTAATAATAAATATTGACAAGCTGATTTGCTATTTGCTTTAACCACTGATGTTCTTCAAATATACCCAAAAGTCTATGACACAGGTTTTCTTCTCTAATCAAATTACATTTGCAAACAATCTCTTATCTTTTAAAATCAGTGTTTTACATTATATTATATTATATTATATTATATTATATTATATTATATTATATTATATTATATTATATTATATTATATTATATTATATTATATTGCATTATATTGTATTATATTGTATTATATTAATTTTATTAATTTTATTAATTTTATTATTTAAATTTTTTAATTATATTTATTATATTATACAAACGTGAACAACTATCAAGAAGCTAAAGCATGGATAAACATGGAACTACAGGATTAAAGGACTTAAGAAATTTCCCTGCTTTTAAGATTTAAGAATTTAATTTGCCCTTTCTATTCCCATTGTTACAAAAAACTCACCTTGTACATTTCTACATTAAATGGAGCTCTTTCCTGCATACCAGTGGCATCCTCTAATGGCACTTCAATTAGCAAGTTGCTTCCCACTTGCACATCTGGATCAGGACTGTAAGAAGAAATTATCTTCCACTCTTTGCTAGCCTGAAATATCAAGAGAATGAGGTTTACTTGTACATTGTAACCACTACTGCCTATGTATGCATAGGATAAAGTTGTATGATGTGACTTATTCATCCCTACAAGTGAAGAAGGTTCAGAGAAGAAGAGTTGAGGAAAAAATTATCTCAGGGAAGAATGTAAAGAATAATCAGCACTTTTCATCAAGAAACCTGAACTTCATCTCAACACAACCTTTGCCTAAGATACTTGCCTGTGCCAGGTGGTCATCAAGGCATATAAACAACTTGCCCTAAAACAGCCAGTACAGAGTAACACTTTCCTGAGCTGCCCAGGCAGAAGTGCCTCAGCCCAACAGACTGCATTAAAACTGAGGAACAAATAAAAGAGAACTGGAAAAGTGCAACTGGCTTGAGCTGGCTACAATGCTACATATTACTTCCCAGGGACAGGGGATGGTCAGCATCATGATGGGAATACCTATATATATATACATATATGTATATACAGGGACTTCTAATGGGAATCATGGTTGTATTGTGATTCCAATGCATATTTAGATTATGCTTATCTTGGGATTTCAGGATACTGCTGTATCACCCTTCTACATTGAAATCATATGCAGTGTTCAATAATCAAATAAGTAAATTTTGGTATTAAACATGAAAACTTCTTCAGGTGGACTATACATTTTCAGATAAACACCCTTATAATGGTCATCTATGGAGGAAATCAGGTTACCTTCACCATGGATGAGGCGCAAGTTTTAGTCCTAGGGATGAGGATTTTTCCTACAAACCCCAATACTACAACAGGCAAACTCATGGACGGGGTGGGGGGGTGCTGGTTGCTGGGCCAGAGAGCTCCCTGCCAGCTTGGGGCAGGATGAAAGGTAAACAGCGGTGGGATAACACCCACAAATTACAATTTGTCATTTAAAATCCATTATCTAAGACATGTTGGAGATATCTTGGCCTGCAGGTTAGGATGGGCAGCCACTAAGACTCCTGGACTCTACAAGACTGACAAGCTCAGTGAGTTGGAACCACCCATATCCCATGCTGGCATTTATCCTCACCCTCAGGGCTCCCAGAAAAGATCTGGCTGGTCATTCATGTGATGAATGTATTAAGCTTCCTGTGCAACACCAGTAAATGCTAGTGCTGGTCTCAGCCAGGGGGTGGAACGGCACCTGCCAACACCTCCTCTTGTAAGAACACTCAGAGGTGAGCAAAAAACCCACTCATGGGGAAAGTCTTAAAAAGCGTGGTCAGAGAATATTGGACTCCAACACAGAGACATGTGGAAGATGTCTATAAATATGCACAGACACACTTAACTCTAAGTTAAGGGTGGCAGCAGATCAGTGCTGTGCACTCTCATGCCATGCAGCAAATGCTAGCTCCTGATCACACCTCCCTGTGGGTTCCCAATCCCATGCAAAACTAATGACCTTAAAACCATTATATATTCTGAGTTATGTTAATTCTTCCTTTTTGGTATTTAATTGAAATTTGATTAAACTGCCAAGTTTCTGGCACAAAATGAAAAACACTCATAATAAGGCTGAAACAACATTTTTACAATCTATATATTTCTGAACTTTGAGCAACACAAAACAAGTTAACTGTCTTCCCATGGGGGCAAAAAGCAGGAAACCTTTCCTGCAAAATGTATTTTAAAGTTAAGATTTTTAAAAATCATCAATGAAAACATTCCTAAGCCTGTCACAGATTGCAACACAACAACCAGCTAAAGGTATCAGTTTGGCCAAGAGCTTGCTGTGTTTTGGGGGTTTGGCTTTTTTGCCTTCCTGAAACAAGACTCTTGTTAAATCTCATTTTCAAGACAGATAAAAAGAAAACCCAACACTTTACAAAGTGCACACAGCCACACTGCTGTGTTTACAACAGTTCACAGATTCAGCTTTTCTAAATTAGAAAACCTCGGGGTGAGTTGCTTTCTTGCCTCCTTGTTTAGCTGCTCAAATCAGCTCAATTACTCCTGACTCACAGGAACACGGAAGAATTGTATGAAAACAGCTCTCCAGGCCTGACATACATTAGTCTAAGCTAAAATGCTCTACACAACTCAACTCTGCTAAACTGATTCTGCTAAATTCTGATAAATAGCTTGTTGTTTTTCTGATTACAACTTGCATCACCAGAACCAAATCAACTTTGAGAAATCTACCATGACAGCCAGTATTTATCTCAAGCTCCTTCCTTCTGCCCTCATCATATAACATTAACTAACCCCTGTGAAGAGCCACCAGCCCTCAGTTTTCTTGTGGTTTTCATCTGCTGAAAACGACATCTGAGACACTGTTTTGAGGGGCAGAGGCAGAGGATATCTGCAACAGAGTTGTTCACACTGAATGTTTAATCACAGAGCAACTGAGTCATGGGTACATGGAGTGTCTGCAGGCTTGTTCAGTAAGGAATGCTTGCCTTCCTGGGGGCAAAGGAGTAGTCTTGGTGTGCAGCAGAAGTGTGTGTGTGTGAGTGTGTGTGTGTGTGCAACCTTAGGTGTACCCCAAGGCTCTCCCTTAAATTGTAACCATAAACCTGAAGGAAAACACAGCACTTAAGGAAACACGTTCTCAGTTCATAAACCTACAACCACTCTGTTTTCTACTGTGATGAAACCACTCATCTTCAGAGAAAACAAGGAGTCCTTCCCCAGCTGCAATGCCAATTAGAGCACAAGTAAGATTGACTTTAGAAAAAATGCAGAAATTGGGTAAGAATTAAATACCTCTGAATCTGTGAAAAAGTTGTAAAGGAGTACATCGTCAAATTCCAAGCCCTTTGCTTCATAAATTGTCAATACAAGTGCCAAACTAAGTTCCTCGGGTATTTTCTCCTTTGCAGTTTCATTTGCCACTAATACCACCTGCCATAAAAGACATTAAAAAATACTAGTAAGCAATAAAGGAAAGAAAGCTAACAGCTGCATAGAGAAATACAAACATTACAATAATACAAGAGCCGTCTCAAAACCAGACAACATTTAACAGAGACATTTCAGCACACTCCATAAAAAAGGTCACAAAGCTGCCACTAGAAGACTGACAAATGCGTGGTATGTGCAGACAGTTTTAGATCTGGTTTAAGAAAATTTGGAGTTAGAAAGGAACAGGTCAGACAATACCTCACACAAAAAAAGAACAGAAAGAACCAGACGTATTGAAAAGAAACAGAAACCAACACAAGAAAGGTTTCGAAGTTTAAAAAGCCTAATTTCTCAGTGAGACAAGGGCTTAAAAAAGAAAGTTGTGGGCAGTTCATACGAAACTATTATTTAGCAACAGAACTGGCAGAATCTGCAAAAAGCCTAATAAAAGCAAACCTGATGTGCTCCAAATTCAATGGGTTGTGTTTTCCTTTTGTTGCCCCTCAGCAGAATTGCTAGGTCACTAACACTGCAGGACTCCAAGACTGTAGGTTTTGGCCCATCAAAGAGACCACAGTCCTGAGGAAGGCGATCAAAAGATTCTGGAAAATAATGCTGGAGCAAATCAACCACTCCAGAAGCTAAACGGAGAATACCTGCAAAAAGCAAAATACAGGTTTTAAACTTCAGCCTGAAGTCCTTGAAAATGCACTTTTAAAAGATTTTGTTAGAAATTTGGAATCACAAAATATAACGACAAAAACACTAGTCAAAGAAGACTGAAACTGCAAGTTTCAATTTTTGTTTCTGTCAATTTGAGTGGATGCCATTCTTGGGCCGCTAAAGATTAGAAAACATGCTACAACGGTTTGGCAGATTTTGACAAAATAAAGGTCACAAATGAGAAACAAGTAAGAAAAGCAGAAGCAGCATGCCAATGCTGCAAAGTCTAGTGCTTTGGGGATAGGACAACAGAAATGAGTATGATCATTGGTTAAATCTTCCCTCATACAAATACAGCCAAAGCAAGCAGTAAGCATGAGAATTCAAAAAATGTCAATTTTAAAATGACAACTTTAAAAACATTCATTTTTTGTTTTCCAGTTGAGATGCCCAAAAACAGGACATATCAGAAAAAGCTGTCCATCTTGTTAAAAAACAGGCCACGGAGAGATTGACTTTGAATTGGCCAGCAGAAAACTTCAATGATTAGTAACATCTGAAGAGCACAGACTCAGATCATAAAAAAATTTGTTACTCTACCTGAATGGGACCTGTAGTTCTGGTACAACTGATATATCCTTTTTGGTTTTCTAACACGCTGCTTCTTGTTCACAGAGCTCTTGCTTGCGTAATGGAACAGCGACCTCAGGTCACTAAAACGAAAAGCAACTCCTTCCATTATGCTCTGGGCAGTGTCACCAGTTAGAAACATGGCATTAGGGTCATTGATGCATTTCATTAGCAGGGCTAGCTCAGCTTGCGTGAAATCCTGTATCTCATCACCATAAAACTCATGGATGGACCACGGCAGTTCCCTGAGCCTCGAAAGTCTTTGGGATAAATTATACAGCACATCTTCTTCATCAAAGTAACCTCTCTGTGATCGTATCTGCTGATAAAGACAGAAGAGGTGATAGATCTCACTCCTGTCTTCCGTGAAGTTTGGTGATCTCTTTCGGCCAAGCTTTTTGTACTGTTCCTCAGTAAGCTTGCCCCCAAAGCAACTCAGAGCCTCAAAAGAGCCTTTCAGAAATGATTTTATTTCTTTCCAAACTAGTGCTGGATTGTACAAGCTTTTACCTTTTATCATTTTTGGCCATATTTCATTTGCAAATACACTGTAAGTCACAAAAGTCCAAGGATCACTTTCCCTAGAGCACACATCTGCAGGTCCTGCATCATCACCATGTTCTGCTTCAAGATTACCTTCTTCATCCTTGTCTTGCCAATTTGGTACAACCAAGTCTTCCTGAGGACTCCAACCAACAATGACTCTTTTAAGACTTCCATCTTCATTTCTTGGAAAAAATGGGTCAGGCATGGATGCATCTAGTAACAGCAACAACTGCTTGGAGGTGACAAACAGTGGAAAATTTTCATCTTTAATGTCTTGTAGCCTGTGAATATTTGGCTCCAGAGGTTTGAAGTGACTGGTCACCTTGGAAGACTTGCTAAGTTCAATGAAATTCTTCTGAACCTCTCGGCATAAGACAGGATTTTTTGTTACGAAGATCTGGTGCAGGTGCTCCAGCCTGTTTGAAGCTTCTGTGCTACACATTTGGTCTTCTTCATGGTCCCCACACGAATTCATTTCTGCACCAGCTGTGGCTGCAGTAACCTTTTCATCCTCTCTGTCCTGGTCTTGCTCATCACTCACCAGTTCCTCACTTGAATCATCACTCTCATGCTTTAGCTCACTCTCTTCCTTCCCTGAACTAGCTTTTTCAACCTCACTGCACTGTCTCTGTTGCCATGTCTGCCTCTCCAGCAGAGGTCCATCTGCCAAGGTGGATTTTTCCCAGTATGAATAGAATTTCTTCCAAAGCCTATACAAGCAGCAAGTTGTCTTCCCTGTCCCACTTCGCCCAATTAAAATGATTGGTTCCATAGGCTTTGGATTGAGATCAATTACTGCGTACTCCAACTCCCCAACTCGGAAAGGGTAATCAACAGAAGACTGCACATCATTTATAATGTTAAGTGCCATGTTGGTACTGAAGCTGTGAAATTTCATTATATTGTATTCCAGTTCTGCTGCACTGGCTGGAGGAAAATACTCAGGCATGGTATGTTCTTTTGATTTTTCTGCCTCCATGTCTTCAACATAACAACGTGGAACACGCTTCTGTGTTGTCACACTGTAGTTCTGATGCCCTTCATTTATACCCTTGAGCTTTTTCCGCAAAATGCAGGATAAGCCACGGTTGTAGGAAATACATATGTTTTCTAAGGCACGGTTCAGCTTGCAGTGGTCAAGAACAATGGCCCAAATTCTAATTATTTCTGTGTAAACTCTACCTGATTTTTCTGGACGACTTTTTGTCTGTTCTGTCTCCATGATCTTTTCTGGACTCTCACTGCAACGAGGAGAAAAGTCAATCGCAAGTTCCCATAGCATTCTTGCACCTTTGCCCAGTTTGGCTTCAAACAGCTGGATATCAGCTTTTAAATGTTTCAGTGGCTTCTGAAGGCCCCTAGACCATTCCCCATTGCCAAGCTGCTTAATTGTCGTTATAGTTTTAGCTTTCATATAATGAGGCACAGCTTTGCTGCTCAAAGTCTTCAGTGTTTCAGGAGTACACTCTATTTCCCAAGTCATATTATCAAACTCCTGCACATATGCCTCAATATCCACACTCTTCACCTTTTCTTCCTCTGGTTCTTCCTTCTCTCCATTAGGCAGGGCCATACTAAATTCTCCCGCTTCCTTCTTTTTCTCCCAATCATCCCCTTCTCCTTCAGGATGAGCTACGCTTCCACAAGGCTGAGAGGAACTTCTTCCCTCTTCCAAATTAGTCTGGGCTGAAGATGGCTTTTGCACCAGAGAATGATCCTTTTTCAGGGTGTCGCTCACTTTCAGCTGCTGAATTAAAGCTGTGATTGCCTGCACTAGACTTTCCTGCAGTGTTAAGGGGCTGTTTATTCCTTCTGTTGCCTGCTTTGCCAACTGACCTTTTTTTGTTTTTATGGAACACAGGGTTTTTAAATCATTATGCACTGCGTTGCCAGATGGTGCCTTTAATGAGAACCCAGACGAAGAATGCGCCGTGCTCTTTGACTGTGAAATCTTGGAGGCTGGAATGGGCTTAGATGTTTTAACCAACTGCCCTGCTCTATCTTGGCGGTGCCTCTTCTTCTCCAGGGCAGCATTATTCCAGGCAAGTAGCAGTGGATCTTTTTTTTTAATTCTGTGCATCACATCTTTTCCTGATTTGTTTTTTATACTAAAGTTAATGTCAAATTTTGCCAATAACTCCGTTATTCTCTTAGTCTGCTTTGAAAATCCTCTCTGGAAAACAATATGCATCACTGTATTTCCATTCTCATCTTGAGTGTTTGGATTAAGATATGGAAAGTCAGATGGTCTTGAAGAAAAGAGATCAAGTAGATAGTTCAGGATGTTTAAACCAGTGCCATCTGAAAGCAGAAGAAAAAACAAAATCAGTAGAAGGCTGTGTTGTACGCCAACAATTTTCAACACTTTTTTTTCCGCTGCTAGTAAATCAAAATCAATTTGTTTTAAAAAGAAAAAGAAAATCTACATTTCATGTTTGTAAAACATACTTATCTGAAACAGCTCAAAACTGAGCGTTCTCAAGATTCAGGGAAAACAATACAAAGGCAACAAAGCTTTAGAAATCCCTAGTGCTGCAGTTATTCCCACAGCATCAGTCAATTTCATCCCTTTTTTAACCTCTGGGTACAGACAGATTTGTTCATTTTCCAACATCAGCCCTGACTGCTACCCAAGAACACTAGAGACCTGTCATCCAGACAAGCAGCAGCTCAAGGTAGTGCTCTGGGCTCATTCGGTTCACTTTAATATGGCACCCAGAAGTAATCTGCTGCAGATAACTTTGCTTTACTAAAATAACCTGCAGGAAATCCCAATTATTTCCTGATATTTGAGGTCCCTAAAGCAACCTCCTACAAAATAAGATTAGCTCCCTCCCTGGGGGAAAAAAATACATACATATTCTCCAGCTTTCTGGATTTCATCCAGATAATATATGTGATTTATATGCGACAATATATGTGAAACATTTATTTTCTAGCTGTAAAATAGTTACACACCAAAATCATTATAAAGAAATTGTACATCAAAAACTTTACAAAGTGAAATATATTTAAGACAACATATTGTCACTGGACTTCTTAATCTTCTGATTTAAAAATGACAACTGGCATTACCTACACTTTTAAGCTCTCTAAAGCCATTCAATGAACTGTTCGTGCTTTACAAAATAAAAAAAATCAGTATTTTAAACTATTTTAATCCTTCAACTCAAAAATGCTTTTTTTTTTAACTTAAAATCAAACCTGATTTGGGGGCTTAAATTTCACAGTTTGCCCTAAATTTTTATATTTTTAGGTAAGCCCTACAGTTCTTTCACTCACTTCTCCCCTGAAGAAAACTTTGCTTGATTTACAACTGAACAAAACCTGATAAACAGATTGCAGATCCCACTGCAGGATTTCCTTCAAAGTCCACTGCCATTGCTCTAACTTTACCTTTGTTTCTTCCAACATACTTCCAGTTTACTTCATTCCCACATAGCACTCATTTTACAGAGTTCCAGAGAGGAGCCTTCCTTGATTACTCCATGTCACCTGAGCTGCCGTCACCTCTCCTCACAGTTCCAGCCACAAAGCAGAACACATCAGTTTAACAAAGACTGGTGTGTATCCTCTGGCCTGCAAATTTTGGGGGCTGAGGGAAACACAGTCAGACATCCTGATCGCTGCCCCTGCAGCAGCAGAAGAGAAACGGGGACATTTTCAACAGCAAAAGTCTTACCTGTATTATTTAAACAGATGAAAACTGCTGCATGCAAAGGAGTATCTCCTTGTGTAATGGAGAGGTTTCGAGGATCTGCGCCTTTGGTCAGCAGCACATATACCAGTTCAAAATAATTATTTCTGAGGCATATTTTTAGTGGTATTTCAGAGCTGGTTCCAATCCCATCTGGCAGAGCTGGTGTGGAGGACAGGAAAATATCAGGCCTTAAATCTGATACACCAGATCTGCTAACTACAGAAAGTTCTAAACAGATGAAGTCAGATGCTGATTGCCAGGCAGGTGACAGGGGTTTTTTGCCAGCTTTTTACATGTATCTGTTAAAATACTTTATGACTAAGATCTTCATCGTTTCCCCTTATCTCCCCTGAAGCTGAGCAACCAGTCCTTCTGTTGTGATAGGAAGACATAAATGCCAGACCATTTCTTCTCCAAGTCAGTCAGTCACTGACTGAAACATGAGACCTCCTTGCACCTCTGGCATTCACAAAGCTTCAGCAGGACCATGTATCCATAACTTATAGCTAACATCAAGTTGTAAGATTAAATGATAAATGGCAGTGATCCTAGGAATGACCTCATGCAAAACCAGAGGAATAATGATGTCTACACTAGTGAAAAAAAAAAAAGAAAGACATCTGGTCATGCCTTTGAAATCAATGAAGCAGTCAGTTACTTTAGCATAACAGCAGACTGAACCCAAAGACTGTTTTTTACAGTTTCTGCCGGAACAATATTGTGGCTGAAGACAGAAAAATTAAGATCCAAAATAAACTATGGGCAAAGGAGCAACAATAGTCCTTGGTCTTTTACGAACCCTAACAGAAAAATTTCATTTGATAAATGTCTTCCACACCTGTAGCCTTATGAGCTTCCCATGTGCCACACAGCAGATGCACCCAATGCACTGCACTCCAACAAGCTGCTGCAATTATACAGGGCCAGGAAAAAACCCATGTGTTGGTATTTCTGAGACCATACTGCTCCCAACATGTCAAATAACATACTAGCTCTCTTATAGCACATTAATATTGCAGTTTTTCACCTCCTCGTTCAAGCAAGCATCTTATGAGGTGCACTTGTGTATCCGATCTTTCACACTGTTGGATAATGTTGCCAATGTCAACATCTGAAAGACTGCAGGTTTTGAAGAGTCCTCCTCCTGATGCATTTTCCCCATTGGCTTTCCCTGTTAGCAGCAGCAAAACTTTATGCCACATTTGCTTCCCCAGCAACTGTTTTATGAAGCTGTTAGCACAGGCATTGGAGATGTTGCATGAGATTTCTTCAGGGATTTCTGCAAGACAGACAGGACAACATAACTCACTCAAAGCCATACAATGAAATCCACCTCACTGTAAACTAGTTTCAGGATAATTAACTCATTAAATTGAAAGAAAGGACCAGCAAAATGCATCTTTCCATCCTTATGCTGCCAGCCAACTAAGTTTGAACATTTTGATGCATCATGAATTTCTGTGCATATTCCACTGGTTCTAAGTGCAAAACACAACATTAAATATAATTAAAAGCACATTATTCCAGTAATAAAAGTTACAGAAACAGATAAGAGAAGGAAGGGTAAAAGGGCAGAAAGTATATGTTAACATCAAACACATTTTTCACAGCAATTAAGTTTTAGGAAAGAGAGAAATGGGAACTCACTGCACCTTTCACAGAAGACAGCCATTTCAGAAATCGCTTAACTGCATCTTCCTTCAATATATTTTTATTATGTGCTCCATTTTCACACCTGTAGAACTGGACAAACTGTTCCAGAACATCCTGAAGAGAATCTGTATCAGCTGTGGCACTTTCATTCTCTCCTGCAAAACATTACACAAATTGAAAATCCACTTCTTTGCCAGCATGTTTTCAGGGCAAGACTGTAATGCATTACAACCCAGGGCTCTAAGAAATGTGTAGCGGCAGATTAAAATCAGATGGCTGAAACCCTCACTGCCAATGCCAGTCCTGTGATGAATTTCTGACCCCAAAGGATATTGGATACTTTCATCAAATACACACTTGTCCTGGTTTTGCCTGGGATAAAGTTATTTTTCTTCTTAGTAGATGGTACAGTGCCATGCTTTGGATGTAGGATGAGGATACTGTTGACAGCACACTGATGATTTGGTTGTTGCTGAGCAGTGCTTGAGCTAAGCTAAGGAATTCTCAGTGTCCCATGCTCTGCCGGTGAGCACAAGAAGCTGGGAGGGAGCATAGCCAGGACAGCTGACCTGAATTGGCCAAAGGGATATTCCACACCATAGAATGTCATGTTCAGTTTATAAATCAGGGGGAACTGGCCATGAAGGGACCATTGCTGCTTGGGGACACATTGGATATCGGCTACTGGGGTGTGAGCAGTTGTACTGTGCATCACTTGTGTTTCTTGGGTTTTATTCCTCTCTCTTTCTCCTTTTCATAACTTTATTACTAATAATAATAGGCATGGTAGTAATTTGCGTTGTTTCAATTTTTAAATTTCTCTTATCTCAACCCACTATGGGAGGGAGGGGGAAGTGAGTCATGGGCTGCTTGGTACTTAGCTGCCAGCTGAGGTCAAACCATGACTCTATTTACCATAATACACTAGGCTGAAAATTGTAATAGCTTCTGTATGCAGGCAGGAAAATGCTGCCTTGCAATTATCTCATTGTTCAGAATTTTTAGAGTAGATGACTAAACCCAGTAATGTTTGCAGCGTACACTTTTAATGAGTTGTCCTGAGCTTGTCTGATTCCTCAGTGCCATTTAAAAAATACAGCCATAAAACAATTTGTCCTCTTAAAATCAAAAAACAAAACCAAAAAAATACACCATGCCAAAATGTTATCTACAAGTTTAAGATATATTTATGCAATGGGAAATAGCAGATTTTAAATTATGTCCCAATAAATGCCCTTAAATAAACACAGAAAGACTTGGCCTGAATTTCCTAAAAGCTTTAAGGAATTAAGATACATCAATGACCAAACAAAACAGTAACTTTACTTCTTAGGAGAAAGAGAGAGACAAGGTTGGTCATCTTTTTAGAAAGAAGGACTAACCTCAGACCTGTAAAGCTGGGCCTTATTCTCCAGCCTCTCATTAGCACTACATTTAGAAAACCATTGCAGGCTGTGCATTGCCAAAAAAACCCCAAAAATAAAAAAAACCCTGGCCACAAAAGACTGGCTGTGCAACCTGAAATGACAACCAAGGTGATTATCACCACAGAGAGAACCACTGTGAAAAAACATTCTCCAGAGCAGAGATCTCCACCATAAAGAAAAAAAACCTGTCCGAATTTATTTGCCAGGAGCCATAAGATGCAATCACAGTGAAACCCAGTGTTTTTCAATAAACTTATATGCAATACACACATGAACACTGAGATGTAGCCTAAAAACTTTGCTTTATGCCAAACTTGATCTGAACACTGCTCGGACAGCAGTTGCCTTCAGGTAAGGACAAAATGCTCACTACTGACTGACAGGAGATCACGGTGACAACTCACAGGGAAAGTTATGTAAAACACACCCACACTTACGTATTAGAAGTAAAACAGTTTTGTACCTAAAGGTCCTAATTTTAAAACAGGAAAAGCACACAGTGCATGCATGTAGTACCTGTCTGTTTCCCAGAGGAAGTGTATTTCTCAATATGCTTGCTGACTTCTTTTACAGCATCAAAGTTTTTGTTCTTTTTCAAGATATCTATGACATATCTTGACCGTGCATCTGGAACAGTGGGATCAACACCAAAATTCAGGAGCATGATTACATCTTCTGTTTGTCCTAAAGCAATACATAAATAAAAATGAGAGGAAGAATAATTCACATTGTTCAGGAGTTTTGTTCTGTTTTCCTTTTAATTTCTAATTACCTGGCACAATTTCTAGCATAATTTTAACTTTAAAAAATCTAAATTTTTCCAATGTTGTTAGTTGTCAGGGTGGAGATCAGTCAAAGGTTGGACTTGAAGATCTCAGAGACCTTTTCCAAACTTAATAATTCTGTGATTTTTATGATTTATAATATTTATAATATATAGTTATAAAGAAATAAACTTTAATAGATACATATAAAAACACACATTTTCTAATCATATATATAATACATAAAGAGATAAATTTTAATAAATAAATACATATTAAAAATACGTGCTATGTCATAAATACCATACGAATATTACTAAATAAACTTTAAGCATCGACCCAAAAGTCTGGCATTACTTCTGCATTGATGTTTGCTTCCTGTTGCCACCTCGTGGGCAGAGTAAGAAATACAAGGAAAAAAGCCAGGCTAACGTAAGAGAAATCCCACAGAAACAGTGAAGGAAAGCATTTTGTTTTCCTCATCTGATAAGGCACACTGCTACCTAGGTCTTAAATTTTCACTTATTTAAAAGAAGAGGAGAGGCCTGACAGTAACTTATATCTTAGTTAGCCAGGATTTTTGTGATTCTTTAAACATTTTGTAATGGACTATGTTTAATTAGTTAAGGAATGTCTGTGTTATTTTAGCTGGCTTTAATTTAGGTATGTGTTGGCTGAGTGTCATTAGAAAACTCTGAGAAATTACCTCACTGACCTGCAGAAAGGAAGTCCTTGGACCCACACCCCTTAGAGAACTTAATCAATAGTTAAAGAACAAAATTCAATAAAGGATTGTTTAATGGTTATCCTACAACTAGAGATGAATTAGACGCCATAGAACAAGAAAGATATCTTGAGAGAGTTAAGGAGTCAAAGGCCTATACACTCCAGAAGACATGATTAATACATTGCAGGTGCAGTAAGGGAGCCACTTCATAAGCTTCAACACCCCAGAAAACTTAATCAACAGTAATTATCTAACCAGGACAGCAAATGTAATAAAGCACTGTTTAGCTGGATAAAACCTGGGTTATCCATTAAACAAAGGTAGATGAGATGAGATGTTCTGGTGGTAATTAAGAGAAACAAAACACCTATACCATGATGCAATAAATTGGGCAGACTTTTGGGAATGTCTATAAAAAAAATCTTGGATGCTATAGTGTATACAAACGTCTGAAAATTGTTATTTCTCTGAACATGCCTGTGGCAAATAAATCCCAATATGTTCACAATTTTGACTCAAAACTGTCATTAGGAATGTTCATCTCACATGTTTTTGCTGTTAGATTTTTAAAACTCTTTGTTTCAGGCCTCCAGGTGGCCTAACACGATTTTAATGGCACATCAAAATTTTAAAGGTAACTTCCATGATTCTAAAAACTGCAGCATATTTGTGAGAAAATCATAGCCAGCCAAACCAAAGAGCAAAGGAAATGGACACACATCAGGCATACAAATTTAAAAAGGAATTCTTGAAATGTTTAAGTATCAGTTGCCACTACATGTCTACTTTCAGATACCTTCTCTTTTTCTTCCTTAGCATGAAACAGTAAACACCTGAAACTTTCTTCCATTATAGATTTTTCCATATGGAAACAAAACAATACACACATATACACACAAAAAAAAAATTGTATTTACTGCGTTTCTGTGAATATTCACTTGAAGAGGCCACAATATGCAGCAGGGTGCGTCCATCTCTGTCCTTCTGGTTGATCCTATCCTTCAGCTCCGGCCTCCAAGTCAGTAACCATCTGAAGAGATGGTTCTTCGCTGAAAGGATAAAAAACCACACTTACAGAAACAGATCCTGGGGTTTCTTCCCTATGGAGCGGCAAGATGCAAATCTAAGGTGCACTCATGACTCTGTTATACACAACGAAACTGTTGCTCCATACTGAGATGGCAGAAGAAATACGTACCTTTTTCAAAGCTGATATATTTGGATTACAAAAGACCCATACCAATCACACTTTTGCTTCAAACCACAGAAAACAATAACCGTATTAGGTTTCTACCACTATCAGGCATGGGTGATCAAAGAGTGTGTTTATAACATTTCTAAAAGAGTGCTTTATTGGCATGTGCAAGGTGATACCTAGATGATCTGACTTGAGCTGTTGGGATTTCTTTTTAATTTGAAAACAGTCTAGCTGTCAGTTCTCTGATAAAGGCCAGCATTGTTTTATTTTAGCTGCAGATGTCACTCACTTGCTTTGATACACAGTCTGATAACAGCGTGCAGCGGATACACTCCGATGGACTCAGCCTTCGCCCCAATGGAAATCAGCCACTTGACTAACTCCGCCACTTCCTGCAGCTTCTCACCGTGACCATACAGCTCCGAAGTCTGGTAACAAAGAGAACAATTACAACACATTATTTTTACACACAAAAAAATCATTTTTTAAAAAATATTTCCCATATTTTCATGACAAGAGGCAGTGGAACAACAACAACCAAGCCATAGCCACTGTAAAACGAAACTATTTATTTCATAGAATGGCTTGGGCTGGAAAGGACCTTAAAGATCATCTAGTTTCAACATCCCTGCCGCAAGCAGGGACTCTTTTCACTACACCAGGTTGCTCGGAACTCCGTGGGACCTGGCTTCAAACACTTCCAGGGATGGACATCCACAACTTCTCTGGGCAGCCCATTCCAGTGCTTCAGTACCTTCTGAGTAAAGAAGCCATTACCCCTTGTCACCTTTAAATTTTGATGCACGCTTAAAAGAAGTCTCCCACCATCTTTCTTTAGGCTCCCTTCAGGTACTGGAAGGCTGCAATTAGGTCAACCCAAAGCCTTTTCTTTCCCAGGCTGAACAATCGCAGTTCTTTCAGCTTTTCCTCACAAGGGAGGGCCTCCATCCCTCTGATTGTCTTGGTGGCCTCCTCTGGACTTACTCCGAAGGACTGATGTCAGGAAGAGGGTGGCCAGCAGGACCAGGGCAGCAATGGTTCCCCTGTACTTGACACTGGTGAGGCTGCACCTCAAATCCTGCGTTCTGTTCTGGGCCCCCCACTTCAAGAAAGACATTGAGGTGCTGGAGTGAGTCCAGAAATGGAGCTGGAGAAGGGTTTTTGGAGCACAAGTCTGATGAGGAGCAGCTGAGAGAGCTGGAGGTGTTCGGCCTGGAGAAAAGGAGGCTCAGGAAAGACTTCATCGCTCTCTACAACGTCCTGAAAGGAGGTTGTAGCCAGGTGGGGATTTGTCTCTTTTGTCATATCCCAGGTGAAAGAAGGAGAGGAAATGGCTTTGTGTCAGCAGAGGTTCAGATCAGATACTAGAAAAAAAATTCACTGAAGGAGTGCTAGGCAGTGGAATAAGTTGCCCAGGGAGGTGGCGGAGTCACCATCTCTGGAAATGTTCAAAAAGCATCCAGATGTGGCACTTGGGGTTTAGGCGCAATTATGGTGGTGCTGGGTTCATCTTGAAGGTCACTTCCAACATCGATGATTCTGGGATTCGGAGAAAGCACACAGCCTAAGCAGAAGCCAGCTGAACTTAAAAAGTATGTTCTAGCAAGGATTTAATGAACATGAAGCACAGTCTACAAGGGGTGCAGAAATATAGGGTACCCTGGAGGTGTGCAGAGGAAGCTCAGACAGAAATTGAGACAATATGCCAGAAGGATCAGGACATGAGGAGGTGGTCGGAAACAGTGTTCAGACAAAACTTCTACATTTGTGCCAGTCATCTTTTTAAATAGCAGTCTTCACACATGCTTCCAACATTTACAAATAAATCTTTTTTCTAATACCTCATGCCAAATTTTGACTGGCAAGAATTACTCTTTGAGCACAGTTATCAGATCAAAATACAACAGATTACAGGGAGAATGTAGCGGCAGCAGGGAAAGTTCAAGTTGTCAGTAAGCCACATTTTCTAATTTTTGCAAAAGAGAATCAGTACTTAGGGATTTTTCATCTTGTTCTTTCAGCCTCCCATTTGTACAACAAACCCACTAGAATAGGTAAGATTGGTTGGGCCAATTGAATAAAAAAAGGACAAACTATTTTGTAAAGGTTGTCCACCTTTCTCTTTCAGTCTCAATGAGGCATTTTGCTTTGCTTGCCCAGGAAGATACTTTGCTAAGACACTCCGCTGTGTGGCCATATTGTACTGCCAGTGGGAAGTTACTCTGTTGGCGTTAGCACAGCACACCTGCCTAATGATGCCCAACCAAGGCATGCTTGCATATATCCATTCACTAATTCTTCTGCTATCTCTAAAAAGAAGCCTTGTGAAGAGATATTGATTCATTTCCTTTGCATTACCTTTCTTTCTCAGATTTACTCCTGCTCACTCTGTCAGGCACCTAACTGAAATACATTTACAGGTAAAGCATCAATCTGAAATTATTATGACAGCAGTACTACAAGCACTGTAACAGCCAAATGGCAAATTCTGGCATATTCCACCAAGAAACCTTAATTTGCCAGCTAGTAATTGCCAAGCAAAGATACTGTATAGCCTACAGCTAACGCCTTCTAAAGTTCCTGTCAGGAAAGAAACTGTAAGAAATCTAGAAATTCGTTACTGAGAGGGTGATAAGGCACTGGAACAGTTTGCCCAGAGAAGCTGTGGATGCCTCATCCTGGCAGTGCTCAAAGCCTGGTTGGATGGGGCTTTGAGCAACCTGGTCTAGGGGAAGGTGTCCCTGCCCATGGCAGGAGGTTGGAACTGGACAATCTTTAACATCCCTTACAAACTGAATCATTCTAGGATTCTATGACAAAGCCCAGTAGAATTTTTCAATTTACCACAAACATTGTGAGATGCCTTTAGAAAGCTGGTATGCCAGCTTTCTAAATATTACATTACATAAAGTTAAATTTTCAAACAAATAGATGATAAAGCATAATCATATAACCTCCATATGTCATTTTTCATTTTATTTTTCTTGGTTCAAGATGGAAAACCTCTCACTGAAGTGATCAGGAAGAACAGAAATAGATACAAGGAAAAGTAAAAACTCCTACTTTACCTCAAAGAGATTCTTCAGAGATACCTGGTTAACTCTGAGATCACAGGGCAGCCCTTGCTTCTCAGGCAACAACAACAGACAAGACTGAAAAAAAAACCCAAACGTTAATGCTCTCTCTCCTAAGTACACTTAAAACTTTGTTTTTCACTGCCTCATCAGATCTTGTAGGAAAGCCAACACAGGCTAGCAATATTTCAGATCTTTTTGTAAGAACGCAACTGAATCTCCCTAATTTTCAGCTGAATTCATGTAATATACAGTGGAGTGTGGAAAGCTACAAGTAATGAAAGTTTTCTCAGAAATAAAAACCATGTAAAAAGGTTAGGCCCTAAGATTCTCCAATACTTGAAATACTTCCAGTACCTGGAAGTAACCCTTTCCTTTAAGAATGGACCTTTACATTCATGGGGACAAGACACCCCAGCTAACACCAACATCCCAAGCAGAGTGCAAGAAATAAATACTGTATCTTCTGCTTTCTTCCATTTTCTCCATTTTTTCTGAAAAACTTTACCTTGCTCCTTGAAAACGCACCAAGCTTCACCAGACAACAAGGGAGGGACGATGGATGCCATCTACCTGAACTTTTTTAAGGCCTTTGACACAGTCCCCCACAACAGTCTTAGCTCTAAATTGGAGAGATATGGGTTTAATGAATGGACTGTAGGATGGATAAAGAACTGCCTGGACGGCTGCACCCAAAGAGCTGTAGTCAATGGCTTAATGTCCAAGTGGAAACCAGTAGTGAATGGTGTCCCTCAAGGGCCTGTACTGGGACCAGTACTATTCACCATCTTCACCAGCGACAATGCCAGAGGGATTGCAGGGTGCCCTCAATCACTCAGGAAGTTTGTAGATGGCACCAAGGTGAGTGATGCAGTTGGTAACACTCGAGGGGAGGGATGCCATCCGGAGGGACTCTGACAGGCTTGAGGAGCAGGCCCATGGCTACCCCAGGAAGTTCAACAAGGCCAAGTGCAAGGTGCTTCACCTGGGTCAGGGCAATCCCCAGTATCATTACAGACTGGGGAAGAAGGACCTGGGGGATAATGGCGAATGAAAAATAGGATTAAAGCTGGCAATGAGTGCTTGCAGCCCAGGAAACAAACAGTATCCTGAGCTGTGTGAAAAGCAGCACAGTCAGCAGGTCAAGGGAGGTGACTGTCCCTCTCTACTCCACTGAGACCAACATGGAATGTTACATTCGGATATGGGGTCCCCAGCACAGAAAAGACATGGACCTGTTGGAGTGAGTTCAGAGGAGGGCCATATAAATCACTAGTGGGATGGAGCACCTCTCCTATGATGAAAGGCTGAGAAAGTTGGGGTTATTAAGCCTGAAGAAGCTTTCAGGGAAGCCTTAGTGCAATAAGGTCAAATAAAAAGGGGCTTATAAAAAAGACTTTTTAACAAGGCCTTTAGTAACAGGACAGGACTGTTGCTGAAGAGGCAACAGCTTTAACTTTAAAGAGAGAGTAGGCTTTGATTGGAAGACAAGGAAGATAAGGAAGAAATTTTTTATGATACAGGTGGTAAGACAATGGCGCAAGTGACCCAGAGAAGCTCTGAATGCCTCATCCTTAACAGCATTGAAGGTCAGGTTGGACAGGCCTTTAAGAAATCTGATCTAGCGAAAGATGTCCCTGCCCACCATAGGGGGCTTGGATGGGGAATGTGGGGCTGCAGGGAGTCCATAGCTCCAGTGTGGGTCCTCCACAGGCTATGGTTGCTGTCAGAAACCTGTTCCTTCATGATGTCTCCACAGGCTGTGTAGCAGGATACTCTGCCCGAAGAGGTGGTAAAACAGCTTGAACTTTACCTTATTTGTAAAAGTTATCAGTGACGGATAGAGAAGGCAGGGTCACACTGCTTATGGTGTTGAAGAATGCCAAGTCCAGCCTGACTCATCAATCCCAAAGATACACATTCTGAGGATGTGAAAAAAAATGTTTCCTAACAGAAACTGGTACCAGTGGTGATGTAGCAAAGTTCCTGATAAAGGAACCAACAGGAGATACTGCTGATAATTTATCTAAAGCTGCTAAGCTGACACAGCCAGTCTAGAAACACACGACTGACAGCCACTTTAACCATAAAAGCACAGTCACTTTTTAAAGGCAGGGTCTTCTAACACCCCTTTCTGGAGTGTGTGTGGAGAACTTTACTCCTGGAAGCTGAGCAAAAGAGGTTTGCCCATGGCATGGGTGAGTAACATCAATCTCTACTTAATAACTGTTTTGCTGTCTTTAATACCATTTCTTCAATATTGCTTCAATAAATAGGACCCTATACTTACTAACTACCTACCTATACCATGTAACAAATAATTCTGATTGAAGTATTTTAGTCTGATCATTATCATCATCAATTTAAATAAGTAATTTATTTTATTCATATATATATATTTGGTTTGCCACCCTTAATCCTGTGGGACAAAGTCATATAAAGGCTCAATTACACACATATATTCCTTTAAACATAAACCATTCCCAAGTCCAGAAGTAGGATTGGATCCAGCCACACCCAGACATTTCTCTGAAGAGTTTAGAAAACAAGTGGGTCCTTTCTTTTTAAAATCCACTTTCTCTGAGGCACCACCACCTTGGCTGAGCCATGCCCTAGAACAGGGCTATCGGAGGCAGCTGGAAGTGTCACAGCACTGGCCACTCCTCACAGACGACCTGCAGCCCCTGCTGCCAGCACCTCACCACCAACATCCCAGACAGGTGTAGCTATGACAATGATCAATTTTTTCCCACAGTTACTTGAGAAAGGAGGATTAAAATAATTTCAGGTGATCCACCTTCTGATTTTTCTAAATTATCTGGTTTTGTTTAACAACCCTGTACTTCCACTGTGAGATGCTCCTTTATTTGTGGGTCTTTCACAGACAGTTTCAGAAATCCAGCTTGTCATACAGAAGGAAAAGTAAAAGGGACCACAAATAAATTTGTATTTTTCCCCCTCTAATTTGAATATTACTGAACTGAATAATGACTCTAGGTGGCACTATAAGAGAGACAAGACAGTAGCAAGAGACAAGCAGGATTTCAAGTCCATCGTATCCCTTTCAGAAACTAATTTCAAAAAGTATTTATCACTAAAAGCATTTTCCAAAGTCTTAAAAATCAAGACATTTGAACCAGGTAGCAATACATATTCAACAACAGTTGGGCTTTTAAAGGTAACACAAGCTTATGCTAAAGAAGAGGTAAGACATGAGTGCCCAACATGCAGTGGGAGGTGACATGGTGACACGGTGACACACTTACCCGCCACTTCCCTTTCTGGGCCAGCCTTTCTATCACTGCTTGCCAAACCAGTGCATCAAAACTTGCACTGAAAATATAATCGTATGCTGGGTGAAAAGTTGGCGGCAAGATTCGTTCATCTGCAAGAATAAGCAACAGAGAAAACTATTCGGTATACAAAGCACTCGGAAGCTTGGAGCCTCCAACTAAATTACTTAATTGCACAGAGATAATTCTAGCACTGATTAATACCCAGGGGGTCGCCCAGTGGGGTGTTAAGAAACACTGATCACCCAACTGATTCAGCACCCTGTTATCAGTGGCCAGACTTCACTAAACAAGGTGAAAAGAATTAATCCCTGCTCTCAAGAAACACCTCAAAGACCCAAGACATCGTGAACCTCATGGCAGTTCTTCCATTTGTGGGTCAACCAGCTACTGACTGTGCAACAACTAATCAAGGATCTTAACATGGGGCTACAGGCTCAAGACAAGGCAGCAGAGGCACAACCTGAAACCTCCTGGCAGGCCTGCAGACCCATCAGACAAAGTATGTTAAACAGACTAAAAAGCAAGTAGAGGAAGAGAGAATGAGGAGGGGGCAGGGAGACATAGCATGGACATTGCCCATAAAAATCCACACAATGCCACAGGAAGGCCACATTTCCTCTTTTCATTGCTGTCCATTATTAGCTGAGGGAAAGTTCTCCACACTGAAATACACTGCCTAAAAAAGTTTAAACTGTCTACATTTTAATTATTTTCAGATCTACCAAACTGACTTAAAGCCTCCAGGATCTGGAGCTCCAAATCTCCAATCTTGTCTCCCTGACTTCTAAATTTTTACCTTTTCTAACTATTCCATAACTGACATGTTCCTGTTAGACAACTCACTCACCTGCAGTGTTTTAAGATTGTTGGCACATGCTGCACACAAACAGTGTGGAACAAGTTCACCACATTCTCAATATATTCATAATCCTCAAACAGACCTGAGGCACTAAAGGATCAAACAATGACCTCACAAAAGCAAATGCTGCTAAGTGTTGTCATCACTACTGAAAGGCTCTTAGAAAAATTAATTTGAGTTTACCATTGACACTTATGAAGATTCCTGCTATAAACTCAGCAATCTGAGTTCGATCTGCAGAAGAATTCAGGAGAACCAAACCTCTGTGGAACATAGAAACTGCCTCATAAGACTTTGATAACATGATGAATGAGTAGCCAGCTCTATAATAAGCCTGAAAAAACAAAAAAGGAGAACAAAAAGGTGCTGGGAAAATATTCAGAGATATTTATTAAAAAACAAAATGTTGTAATTTTTTAAAATTCTCTCATGATATAAAAATGACACGTATTACTATTTCTACAGCTTTTTATACACAGATTTTTTAAAAAGTGCAATAAACTATTCTATTCTAATCCCTTGAAATTCACAATATGTTACTGATATTATCACAGATACTAAAAGCGATAAATCCAAAAATACAAAACTTGGAAAACAACTGCAAGATGAAAGGTGTATTTTCAGCAGCAGTATGTTAATCTCCTCTGGACAAGACTGGGGTTTTTTGTGTCACAAGGACCAGCATATACATTTATATCTCCACATCACTGCATTTTTCAGTATTTCCCACAGTGCATATATTCTTCAGCCAGCGGCACCTGAATGTGCTTATATTCACCCCTGAATTAGGTTTTACCAGCCCAGAGTCACAGTGGAGTTAATTTGTTCAAATCAGGTAACTGGCATGCTGCAACACAGCATAAGTTAAATGGATATTTGGATGCAATTTTACCATATCTAAATCAAATACCTTCTACTAAAGTCTCTGGGAGTCTTTAGTGATTACACCGAAGACTGTTTATTGCACATAAAAGCCAATCCAAGAGTATGCCTCCATATCATAAATACTGTACAACTCCTACTTATTCCTAACAGATGACTATTTGAGCCAAATTGTACTTAATCACTGTGTACTTAATCAAGTACACTTCTAAGCTAAGTGTAGTGCATTGTTTCATCCACTGGAAATACAAGATGACCTCGATCACCATGTACCGATCAGAGAAACTGGAGACTTATCAATGTATGACTTAGGTAACCTTGTTTGTGATTTTCTTTTTTTCAAGTTTCAAGTTTCAAGTTACATTTCTTGAAAGTATTGGTGCCTCTCTCGTGATCCAGAGAAAACCAGCATCTCCTGGTGCAAACGAGAGCTGCTTCATTTTATTAAATGCACTATAACAGCAGTAAATCTGATGCTTATGTGCAGAATAAAACACCGATTCTGGAATTTTATGCTATATTTACTCATCATGCCCCAAAGCCAAAGCACAATAAAAAGAAGATAATGACACTTGTATAAATTTTTTTTAAAAATGAAGGCATGCAAAAACTGTCAGCTTAAGCATCTGAATACCTTAACATAATCTGGATCCCACTGTAAGCTTTGGTGGGCTAAAAGCATTGAATCCTTCCATTTGCCCAGGCAGTACAAGGCAGTTGATTTGTTGCACAACAACACAGCTATGTCCCGGGAACATCTAAAGACACAGTTTTAGCATTACTGTTTATTTGCTTGAAGAAGGACCATACTTTATAGTTAGAAATATGAAGCAATGGGAAAAAAGTACACATATCACCCACCTAACAAAATTAGAGGTAAAAAATGTAGCTGTAGAAAATGAAGATCATTTGAACATCAGCTATAAAACGTCTTAGAGATATCCTAAATGATACCTTAGTGATACCCATAGTGATAACCTGGTCTCTTCTGAAGCAGAAAGCCAACCCACTGGAATAATGCAGTACGAGGATTTAGAGTTCAGACCTCCCCTATACACCTACAAATGGCTCAGTGAGAGCCAGCAGCCAGGAATGGGGGAAACAGACACATGAATGGAAGATGTGAGATGGAAAGAGTACTAAACACATTTTGGTCACCACAAAACAATCTCAATACATTGTAGTGTAACACCACTTGGTGAAGTCAACAGGAAAATCCACACTTAAAATAAATGAGTGGCTGGTATTAAATTAGGTTAGCAGCAATATTAATATACAGTAGTAATGAACATTTACTAGTTAACATAATACTCAACTATTTAATCACTAATAACATTAGCAACTGATATTAACTGATGAAAAGCACTTAACATCTGGAAATAAATACCCAAAGGAATCTTCTACTGACAATTATTTTTAACAATCCTCAGAATACTAAAACCAAATAACAAGAACAAAGTAACCTGCATGAATCATTTTACAGATAATCAGATGACTCATTTAACCACAGGCCTGGGCATGGCAAAATCACAGCAAGATTAATCCACAACATGTCAGCTAAGAAACGGAAATAATTTAACAGAAACCAGCGCAGTTTATGGAAAATTAATTTGAGCTTTAGTTACACTGATTTTTAATTTATGTTTATGTAAAAATATTCACATTAAAGTCACTAATTAATGTCCCACATACATGTAGTAAGCAACAGCATAACTATAAAACTGATACACTAAAGAGTGTGGAAAAAAGACACAAGAAAAATAAGTATTAAGCCAAAAAATAGTTTTGAGTTAACTGTACAACTGTACATATAAACATATTTCAGGCTTGTCTTATGGGTTCAAGAATACTTACGGGACCCATTGCATTAAATAACCAAGCGTTTGTAGAGCTTCATCATAGTTCTTGATGGCCAAAGAGTAATTTCCATTTTTAAAATCCTGGTTCCCAGCTTGCCTCTTCAATTGTGCATATGCCATGGGATCCATGCTAAGGAAAAGCCAAAAAAAAAAAAATTTTAAAAAAAAATCTAACCAAAGCACTGACTTATTAAATACTTCTTTCCCTAAAATTGACTTAAATTTTCATCTTAGGTTTTGCATATTTGAAAAGGAAGAAAAAAGAGCACATCTTCTTTGTTTGCTGCAATTGGAATAGTAAAATAGAACTCAGGTGACAGCCTCATCTTTGCTGTTGATGCCTCCTCAGCTTCCCATCTACTTTTTAATAAACCTCAGCTAACCAGATCTACCACTGGTATGCATTTTTTTCAGTTTTTCTCCTTAGGTCTTAAACTGTACCTTTTAAATTGAGATTCCAAATTATTTGAATGTGTTCACACAAACTCAATGCAGGAGGAAATATCTGAGAGAACAAACAGCATTTATATGCTTAAGAAATACATGAAGCTATACATTTCAATTAATTAAACACAAAACTTATTTACTTGCTTTTTATTTATGACTTTTTTGTCCACGTCCACTGTCTAGACATTCACCAATCCAATGTACACAAAACTGCTTAGAAACTTAATTACTGCAAGAAAATATTGTAAGATAGTATAGCATTAGTGCATGAGGACCTTGAATATGACAAAACAGTTATTAAAATGAATGTAGGAAGTGGCCAAAGAAAACAAAGATTGAAAACAGCACCAATTGCAACTTACTGAAAAACTATTTCATCATTAAAATTGTAAAATCAGGGTCATTAAACAAAACTAATCACATGGTCAAGAAGCTAGATGAAAGAAACAAACACAAGAAGAAAACCAGCTACATGTATGTTGAGAAACAGCACATTAAAAATAGACAAGAAAAATATCCAATGCTGGAGTGTTGTGCAGAATCATGCTTCACAGATTGATTTTATGATTAAAAGCTGTTTCCATTATCTGTATGAATCTCACAAATCTCAGTGCAATTAAATAAGATTAATTCATCAAATAGGAATGCACAGATTTACTTATTATCCCGGTATTAACAGTCCTGGAACAAAACCCTAAAACCTGTAACCTTCACAACCTGCTAACATAATGTCTGGCAGATAGCTAAACACCACAAAGACCTTTGCTCACTCCCCCACTCCCCGAGTGGGATGGGGGAGAGAATCAGAGAAAAAAAGTAAAATTTGTGTTTTGAGATAAAGACAGCTTAACAAGACAGAAAAGGAAGGGAAAATACTAATATTGATACTACTGCTAATAAAAGTAGAATCCACAAAACAATTAATGCACAGTGCAATTGCTCACTGCCTGCTGGCCAATGTCCAGCTAGTTCACTAGGAGTGGCCTCTGGCCAGTTTTCCCTCCTAATTTATATACATGACATTCTATGGTACAGAATATCCATTTGGCCAGTTCAGGTCTGCTGTCTTGGCTGCGTCTCCCCAGTTTTTTGTGTCTCCCTGCAGCTGACAGGGCAGCATCAGAAGCTGAAAAGTCTTTGACTAAGGGCAAACAGGGCTCAACAACAGTTGCAACATCAATGTGTTATCAACATTATCCTCATACTAAATCCAACACACAGCACTGTACCAGCTACTGAGTAGAAAATCATCCCAGCTGAAAGCAGGGCTAAAACATCTGAAAGATCTCTTGACAACAGAGCAAACCAGATATTTTTAAGTATATGAATTTACAAAGCAAGAAGTATTTTCTCTTTAGTACTCCTCATGATGAGCCTGAAACACAGAATCAGTGCTGTCTTGTGAGCACCGAGGTATGATGAGGCACACTACGGATGGCACTGTGCCTTCGCATTTATCCAAGCACAAAAAGTGCTTGAAAGGGAAGCACCAAGAACAGATGAAATCCTGAATAAAAACTGAACTGAAGAAAAAGAGGTCCCATCTGTTCAGTACTACAACAAGTCATGCTAGAGGAGTGATTTTTACATTTATCCCAGGCAAATTAAATCATCACTTCATTGAGCAACGTGCATAGAGTATATACTTGAAAAATACTACTTCTCCAGACAGCCAATCAAGTGTAGTCATAACATACACAGGACTTCTTTTACATTAAGTAAAAGTATGAGTATCATTATGATGAAAAAAAGGAAAAAAACAGAGCAACAGAATAAAGGAAAAAAACAGAGCAACAGAATAAAGGAAAAAAAACCAAGTGCTAAAAGATGATTCTACCTCATCTTTTGTGTAATTCTTTCAGATTTCAATTCTTTATCATCAGAAAGTTTGAGACATTATTTTCTCAAGAATAATACCACAATAGTTCAGCCACACAGAAGTTTCTTCAAGTAGGAATGCACATGAACTTGTGGCTTTCCAAATTATAGCTTAATTTCAAGTTTGGTTTGGTTTTTTTTTTTTTGAGAAATCTATGCTGCTACTCAGTGCGATTTTTCTTCCCCAGAATTATATTTTTACCTTACTTTTCTTTGGAATATACTAAAAGTACAAGTACAAGTACAAGGTATTTACAAGATATTTAAAAGATTATTTTTTCCACTGTACAGCAAAAGACCCCCAGTTGCAACAATCATTTTAAAAGGACTCTCAAACATGTCCTGTGCTGAGAAATTTTGGAACTGAGCTCCCTGTTTCACATCAGCAGTCGGCATGCCCTCCCCTTTCCAGGGACCAGGAATTTTTACCAGCACACAAATTCTCATCCTTTTCCAGAACCGGAGTTTCCTAGCCAAAAGTTCAAACTGTAAATCATTTAAATAACTGGGATGTCTGCTGCAGGCTTTAGCAACCACACCCAAGTTTGTAGACCCAAGAGATACACTGGGCATGCAAATCTGACATCTAAGTAGACGATCCAAAAGAATCACCATGCAGACCAGCACAGCACGTCTTGCTATTGCCCAACATCTTCCTGCAGAGTAAACAATTTTAACTCAAAACTAATGGACTAACAGAGGGCCTATTATGTAAAGTCTATAGAGGGCGAGGAGCATTAAACAAAAACGTTGTCTATTACTCTGCCTTAACTGGCACAGGTAAAAGTCACAGCTGTATCTGGATATAACCACAGAAAGATTTTTTGGAGGTGAGTGCTGTGGGTTAACCCTGGCAGGCAGCTAAGTGTTTGCATCCCCCACCCTCAGTGGGATGGGGAAAGAGAAAAGCAAGAAGTAAAACCAAGAAAATTTGTGGGTCAAGATAAAAATTGTTCAGTAACCAAAACAGACCTGAAAAAAGAGAGCAAGATAACAAAACAAGTGATGCAAAGGCAATCATTAACCACCTCCCAGACACAGAACAATGCCCATCCAGTTTCCAAGACGGGGAAGGCTAAGCCCCCAAAGTCCCCTCCTCTCTGTTTTCATTGCTGAGCATGATGCTACATGGCACAGTCTACCCCTTCACAGCAGATTTGAGTCATCTGCCCAGTTGTCTCCCCTCCCAACCTCTTGCACCCCAAATCTATTCACTGGGAGGCAGAGTGAAGAACAGAGAAGGCCCTAACGCTCTGCAAACACCACTCAGCAACAGCTAAAACATTACTGTGTTCTCAGCATCGTTTTGCTCACAAATTTAAAGCACCATACCAGCTACTATGAAGAAAATTAACTCCATCCCAGCCAGACACAGGTTTCCCTCATGAAGCCGGTATTTCTCCTAAGCTATGGAGTCTATCAAACACATAAAGGTGTGGGAACACTCTAAGGTCTGGGAGATCCTTTCCAGTGCATTGTTAAAACCTTAGCATTCACAGAAATAAAACAGAAACAAAACAAGCAAACAAAAAATTAAACAGACAGCACGGTCTACTATGTTTCCTTTTTGTTTTTTAACTCCTGAGACCACCAGAAAGACCATGACAGCCAAATGAAGCACATTAATTTTTACTCACAGAATTAAAACAAAAGATTATACAGTTAAGTCAGAAACAATCTGCTCCAAACCCTACTGCTGCCAGCAGTCAAAATTCCCATTTACTTTACGTGTCGTCAACTCTTATGTTACTGTGCTGGCCAGTGCCCCACTGAACTGCTTCAGTCAGACTGCTGTCAGAAGCAGGGCAGCCTTAGAGTGGTTACAATGCGAAGTTTTGATTCCTCTCGCTTCAGAAGATAATTTTGAAAACACAAATGGAGGCTGCCCAGAACAGCCATTTGTCACTATTGAAAAATGTTGTGCCCCTTACACCAGCTATCAGTCTCAAGAGGCTAGCTTGTGCTTTCTGAACATCCAAAGCTGGCAATGCTAAAAGCTTTAGAAATCTGAGAGTGAACCCAAGCCATTGGTTTTTCTGTCTGCATCTGCTTCACACATTTTAGAAAGAGAAACTGCATGATACTGTTTAATTCATAGAAAAAAGCAGTCAGTCTACAAAGCCATGCTTTTAATTATTGTTGATCCTGAAAGTTAAGCTTTAAGGATCCATCCCCATGGCATTACTCAGTGGTAGAATGCTGCTTTTATTCTCCAGGCACAGTAGATTTCCATAATACGATCGAGAAATGAAGTATAGCAATCTTAGGAGCTCTGCATCTGAATTAAAAGAATGGTGACAAATAAGAATCCTCCTATTTTTAAGAAATCTGACTTCTAAAGACTATGCTTTCCTCAATCCTATGAAATAGACGAATCATTCCTTCTCCCTCGCTAACCCAAAAGGCAGACATTACAAACTGGCAGGGAGACAAAAAGCCCAACATCTACTCTCTGATCGAGTGACAACTAAATACATTTCCATCAGGATTCAAATAATTCATGTTTTCTCAACAGGAAACCTCAGGGCTTTATTAGCTCTTGTTCAACAAAAGCATGCTGGCTCCAAGAGCATGATGCCAGCAAGAAAGAACCGTGATGTCCCCCCCTTCTGCTACACCAGAGGGACCCCTGCAGCCACATGTCCACCACTGGCACAGTGTGTGCAGGCAGCCCTGCAGTCACCCAGTAAAAGGACACTGCGTTCAGGTCTTCCAAATCTTCCATAAGTCAGCCACTTTCCTTATGACCTGATACAGGCATATGTGAATGTCAGGGCAGACCCAGAAAAAGAAGGGAAAACACAGTATGAAAAGGCTCTAAGAGGCCACAACTATGGCAGTGCTCTGCCTGCTAGCCAGTTTCACCTGTTTTCCTGACAACAACAGCTATCAAAGACATATTTACAGAACACAGTCCCCTTTGAATGCACACAAGCACAACCTTGACAGTAAAAAGCACGAAAAAATGTACTTCTTTCAGCTTGTCACTGAATGCTGTAAAGTCAAATGAAAAAAGGAAATCACCTGTACTTTCAGAGGAGGCCCTGGAGAAATGGCAGAGACAAAAATGAACAGATTATAACTGACCAGACTACAAGCAGACATATTTGGAAATCTTCTGTGTAAGATAGGAAAGAAACTGAGATTCAGACATGGACATCCTCATGGATCTGTGTAGTCTGAAAAAGGTCACTGTGGTATTTGTGACTGTCTGAACAATATTTTAATTGAGTGTTCAGCCAGTATCTCACGAGGAGAGAGATATTGAAAAAGATGAACATGAACACGAACATGAACATCTCATGTTCAGCCCTTGTAAAATGTCAGCTCATCTTGGAGAAATTGGTCAACTCAAATGAAAAGCCTGTAATTTAGACAGCTTATCATTAGACATCCCTATCATTAGGGATATATTCAGATAAATAGACAGAGATAGCCTATCTATAGATAGATTCTCAATCTGTCCCATGAAACAAGAAAAAAAAAATCTGTAAGACATCACCTTGCCAGACTTGTACTAGAGCTTTGGAAGTGCCTAAAGATCTTCTCTCCCAAGTAAAAGACAGTACCACTTGGAAAATGATGAATGAGATTCTAAAGCAAATTTGGATTAGATTAGGGCAAGCAGAGCAGCAGAGTGATGGCTTCTTATCAGTGAATGTTGCCCTGAACTCAGCACAAACTGGAACAAATAAAGTTTCTTTACTGCTTCTGGGCTCTATGACTAGTCAGTGCCCTATGCATCACAGCACTCCAAAGATAAAGACAGCCTGCATGTCTGGAGCTGTTTGCCTCTAAAAGGACAAAGGAAATAATTTCCCAGGTAAGTGAACAGAGAGAAAACTCAATTGGGCTGTTTCAGTCTGAACTGGAGATCTGTACACAACCTCCATCACTGGACAGAAGCAACCCTCAACTCCACTTAGAGAGTTTTGCTTCTCCACATACCCTTCCTTTCTAAGTGTTCAGGCAGAAGTAGTACTAGGGGAAATCGAGCTCCCTTTCTGTAGCTTCACCGGTGCTGTACCATGCTGAATCAGCACGCCTTGACAGTGCAAAGCACTTCTCACTCTTGAGACAGGATTCTCACCTGAACTGGATCTAGCATGCAAGCACTATTTCTGTATTTTGGAAATCAGCTGCACAACTTCTAAGTTCTGGCAGTGCTTTCCAAGTATGTTAAATGGCTGGGGTGCACAGTGAGACACAACATCCCAGGCTGCTCTTCAGTTTATACCAAGCTTTTCCCTGGAAATGTGCTCTGTAGTAACCTGATGATTGTAGGGCACAGACATTGTCAGAAACAAGACATACATCCTTATCAACATTTGGCAAATGCGCAAGACATAAACTCTTATCAATATTTGGCAAATGCGCCCCAGCATGCGATTAGCACAGACGTCTCAAAAGCCTATTAACACCTCAAACACTACATACAAACCAGATAAGGGAGATGTGTGCAAGGTCTGACTGAAATAAGGGGTATAAGTGGAATATACACACAGCAAGGCTCAGGTTCTGGGCTAGGGCCCTGCTCTGGGCAGGGCTGACGTGAATGACCGCCCAAGGTCCTCCTTTTCAGATTACCATTGTATGTTGCCTTCTTTTGTGCAAACTGTTAGAAAGCAATTATTACTAATAACAAAGCCCAGCTACCTGACGTCTCTTGCTAGCCTCGTCCCAAACTCACAGCAGACGTGGCTTGGCAGCTCAGTTCTTCTTCAGAAGAATGACCACCAAACAGGCCTACAGAAATGGGACCCAAACCCAGCCAGAGGTTGGGCCAGCCCTGCCGACAAGCAGAAACCCATGCGAAACCTCAGGAGGTGGACACTGAAATTATAGCAATCTTTAGAGCAGGGATTTGTGGTTCACTTGCACACAGGAAAGGTACTAGGCAAGGAAGTGACATCAAGGAAATGGACATCAGAAGCACATCACGGGGAACAAGACAACACCTTTCACAAATAGAGATGGGTGCACACACCCCAGGATACCCGCTCTGTACCGATTTAGAACCTGGGAAATGAGAGTTTCACACCCATGGACAGGGCAACAGAAACCTGACAGACTAGCATGATGTTCTACCGTATGGAATATCCCTTTGCACAGTGCAGGTTAGCTGGCCCAGGTGTGTCCCCCCTCAGTATCCTGTGACCTCACCCAGTCTCCCCACTGGTGGGACAAGCTGAAAAATGCTTGTCTTAGGATAAGCACTGCTTAGCAACAACAAAAACATCAGTGTTTTATCAACATTACTCTCATCCTAAATCCAAAGCACAACACTGTATCAGCTATTAGGAATAAAATTAATTCTGTCCCAGCCAAAACCAGATGACACCTCAGAACATCCTTCCTCCTTTCCTTGCAAGCTGAACTCAGGCCAACCACATGTGACTAGCCTTCATTGAAGACTACTTCACAGCTTACAGCAGCAACAGGTCTGGCATTGCTCCCCAGCACATCCTGTTTTGTTAAGGGAAACAAAACAGACTTCGTCTTCAGCTTCAAATGATTCCTCCCTCTCTGTAACCTACCAGTAACAAGTTATACCTAAGAAAACATACAGTTGAGCCACATCTGGAGTTGCATTTCCAATAAACACATCTGTTCATGCACATAAATACCTATGATTTCCAGTACATTAAGAAAATACTTGCACCTCCCACTTCATGTTAAAAACATTATGCAAAAGCATGTTCAATATTCTATTTACAGTGTCACTGCTGCGTCAACACAAAAACTACCAAAATCATGCAAGAGTAGGAAAAGTTAACCTTTCTGCTTCTCTCTGAAACAACAACAATCCTGAAATTCCTAGTCTAGCTCAGCCATACAAGACCTAACTCAGTCCGAGAGACAGATGTTTACACTGTTGCAGTTGTTTGCTCAGCCTAGCAATGTTCCTGCCAGCATTGTCCTCTCCTCTGCACTGGCGTGGCCTCACCTTGAATACTATGTGCAGTTTTGGGCACCACAAAATAACAACTACATTAAGCTGTCGGAGAGCATACAAAGGAGGACCACGAGGATGGCGAAGGGTCTGAGGAGGAAGTTGTATGGGGAGTGGCTGAGGTCACTTGGTCTGTTCAGCCTGGAGGACACTGAGGGGAGATTTTGTTGCAGTCTGCAACTTCCTCTTGAGGGGAAGAGAGGTGGGCACTGATCTCTGCACTCTCGTGACCAGTGACAGGACCTGAAGAAATGGTCTGAAGCTGAATCAGGGGAGGTTTAGACTGGATACCAGAAAGAGGCTCCCCAGGGAAGTGGTCACAGCACCAAGCCTGTCTGAGTTAAAAAGCGTTTAGACAATGCCCTCAGGTACACAGTGTGATTCTTAGGGCGATCGTCCTGTGCAGGGCCAGGAGTTGGACTCAATGATCCTGATAAGTCTTCTCCAACACGGCATTTCCTATGATTTTATGACTGGGTAAGAGAAATGGCAACAAACAGCCTGCATATTTTCTTTGCATAGATTCACTCCAGAGGATATTGACCCTGGAATGAGGAAAAAATAAACAAAAACAAACAAACAAAAAACCAACCAACCAACCAAACAAACAAAAAAACCAAAAACCAAACCCAAAAACAAAAAACAAGACCGAAACACCAAGACTGCCCTAACATCAAAGTTTTCAGGCTTCTGCAGTTCACGGCCAATGCCTGACAAATGTAATTGCACATCAGTAAAAAACAGTGGTAGGAAATACTCCCCCTGGCATGTTTTCATGGGAAAGCAAAGCCTCTGCCTATTCGCAATAAACAGACTCTATCAACCTGAAGTTAATTTTCTGTAAATCGTGAAAAAAAATTACAAAAGCTGGTGAGAGACCCTTTTGCATTCATTCTTCTGGAGTGCACACTGTGCTCAATCTCCCTTCCAGTTGAAAAAGTCTGTTTTGTTATGTGACCACTCTACGACCTTGTACAAGAGTTTTCCTTTTCAGGGAAAGGATCCAAAACCATCAAAGACAATGCTTTGCTCCGGGCTATGCCAAAGGAGTTCTCTCTCTTCAAGCACGGCCACGGCATCACATCTCCCCCAGCTCCCCCGCGCAAACCGTACCAGGCCAACACATGTTCCCAGATGCCTGGCCGGAGCAAGAATGCACTCTTCTCCTTCTCTTTCAACCGCCCCACACATTCCCTGGCAGGCTTCCCAAGCAGCACAGCCACCCCCGCTGCCCACACGCCAAATCCCGCACCCACGCTGCTCAGCGGGGCAGCGCGTCCCCTCTCCGGAACCGCTCCAACACGCAGGAAGCTCCCAAGAGCCCCACCGAGACGGGAAGCCACCCCCAAGAGGCCGCGGCTGTCCCCGCGGTGCACGAAGCACCGATGGAGCAGCGCAGGGGGCGCGGGCAGCTCCCGCCACGGCATCACGCGGCATGCACCCCGGCATCCCGCACGGAGCGGCGGGAGCACGATTCCCTCGCTCCCGCACCGCGGAGGGTGAGGAGGAGGAGAAGGGCTCGCCGAGGAAGCGCATCTACCTGCCGGCCCGTCCCCCGCCGCCGCCGCCGGGGCGCGCTCCGCTTGTCGCCCCCAAACTCTCCGCCCCGCGTCCCGCCCCCGCCGCCCGCGTCACCGCGGCAGTGGGGGAATCGAAACAAATCCGCCGTGCTCGGGGAATCGAAACGAGACCGCCCCGCCCCGCTGCGGGAGGTGTCATCCCCCCGCTCCCCGGCCCGCAGCCGGGAGTGTGGCGGGGGTGGGTGGTACCGAGCGTCCATCTCCCCTCCGGGGCGTTCAGCAAGTGGCTCTGGGATGGCTCTGGGTTCCCGCCGCAGCGGGAAGTGTAGGAAGTGCCATTTTTTAAAATGACGCAGCGGTGCCTTCAGGATACGTGGAAAATCCGCGTTCGTCCCGGAGGCGCAGTGCTGTCCCTCTAGCCTCCCAGGACAGACCCTGCTCAGAGGGAGCTGTGGCTGCTTTGGTCTTCCACTGTGCAAGGATCGCCTGGGGAGTGAAGGGTTATCCATCCCCGTGTGATACAATTGTTTCCTAATTTACCGTTTCCCATGTTCTTTTCACACTGAAAAGCGGTTCAATAAGCCAAAGATGAATACTTCACAGGAGATCGTTCTATTATTCACCTCTCTGTGCACCACGTTTCTAGTCGAGTTTTTCTCTGGCATTGAGTATTATTGCCTGCACACCTTCCTCTGTATCCGGGCTGGGTGGAATAGAGTTAATTTCCCCACCAGCAGCACCCACTGTGCTGTACTTTGCTTTGGGAGCTAAAAGGGATTGATAACACACCAATGCTTTGGCTGCTCATCTCTCTAACATTCGTCCCTCACCAGTAGGCTGGGGCCGGGCCAGACCTTGGGAGGGGACACAGCCAGCACAGCTGGCCCAAGCTGGCCAAAAGGATATTCCAGAACACATGATGTCTATTCAAAAGACTAAAGAGAAAGAAGTAGGAAGGTGGGGCATTTATTATTTACATTTGCCTTCCAGAGCAACCATTACACATGCTGAAGCCCTGTGTCCCAGGACGTGGCCAGATGTTGCTTGCTGATGGGAAGTAGAGAATAATCTTCCGGGGGTTTTTTTACCTTTGCTTGAGCTTTTGCTTTATTAAACTGCCCTTATCTTGACCCATGAGGGTTTTTTCCATCTTAGTTCCTTCGCCCTCCCTCCTGATGAGGAGGGGAGTGACAGAGCTTGATGGGCACTTGATTTCCAGACAAGGTGAGCCCACCACAGTCCTTTTGATCTGCAATATGAGGCATGAGATAAGGAGGATTTTGTATGAAGTGTGCTATATCCATAGTGGTTATTCAGTGTCAAGCTCCTATGCAGGTCATGGAGACTGTTGGCTGCACTGCTTATCTCTTTATTTAGTTGAGCTTGAGAACATGTTAATAAAACCAATGGCTCTGTCCTTTGCCCTGGCATTTCTGGCCTTGTTCTGGAGGAAGAAGTGGAGAGCATAAGGAAATACATATCCCTCTCCATACCAGGGAATGATGCAGATGGTTTTATTATGCAGGCTTCTGAGGTCCTTGTTCGTCCCAACGTGAGCTGTTAAATACTACTTATAAACACTGTTAGCATATCATGGGGTTTGTGGAATCTGGTGTCAACCTGATCTAGGAGAAGAGAATTTTTGGATGAGGTGCCCTGAGACAGCTGGTCTTCAGGTTGGCAGGGTGTGTGGAAGGATTTGGGCAGATTCCTGGGACAGTTATCATCTTCCAAAGCCTGGAAATTCACACCTGAAGAGGCAAGTTACCCTGGCAAACTGATGTGCCACAAACTGATAGAAAGGTTCCTTGCCTATCCCAGTGAAAACCAGCAGCTTCTAGCACTGTACTGGGTCCTGGCCTGTGCCTATGGAGCCACAGCTCAGTAGTCTCAGAGGAATGTGGTTGAGACAGACACACAAACAACAGCTACAGCAATTCTCCCAGTACTAAGAAAGAAACAGTGGATCCATCATGTTGATTGGTAAAGGAGGAGGAGGAAGAAGAGGAAAGATCTGATCAAGAAGCCATCCTTTGACAAATGAAGGAAAAATGGGCTCTAGTGTCTTCACAAATTACTTGATCTGGAAGATTGCATGGGCGTCTTCACTGATGACAGGAGAAATGGGTCTTAATGTCTTCACTAATAACTAGGTCTGAAAGAACTAATCAGGTGTTGGAAGAATGGCTGTGGGGGTCTTTAGGAGAAATGGGTGTTAATGTGTTCGAAATGGGTCTTATTGTCTCTAGGAACATCAGGTCCTGTGAGTAATGTTACAAAACCCAGGCAGTTTGATCCGGAGACTTTGAACTTCGGAACTTTAGGGTAATAGGAGAAATGGGTCTGCACAAGTCTACTGCAGATCCCAGACAGTCTGAGCTTCTAATGGGTCCACAGAACCCAGACAGCCTAAACTTCCAAGCTTTAGGGGAAAATGACTACACAAGTTCAAGGGAGAGTATGTAGTAGTAGGCGGTTCGGGAAGGCTGTGCCTTCCTAGTGACTGAGCTAGTGGGTAAAGGAAGAGGGCAACATCAGTCTGGAGTTCAGGATTAAAGGAAGCTGCGCCCTTCAAAGCCTCGAGAGAGATCCCATGGGGGTATGGCCGGGTGGACTCCCTCCCTTTATTGGAATAAAATTGCAGGACTCGTCTGTCTCCTTTTTGGACACTGGCTTTTCATAGCGTGACTTTTCCACACACAAAGAAATTGGAGAAATTGTTGAAAATTATATAACTTTTAAGTTTTTATTTTATAACTTTAGTCAGGTTTGTTCACCTTTTTCCAGGGGAAAAGGGAATTGAAGTTTCTTTTCAAATGACTCTGTTTCACAGGGTTAAACTTGATGAGCTTACACCTACATAGATTGGGAGTAGCCAGCAGACACACAGATACCAGCAGGTAAGCAACCATCAATGGACGTAATGAACATCAACCCCAGACATTGCCCCCTGGCATGGCCGGAGACACCTGGTCCATAAAAGATTGACAAGAGAAGCATGGAATGAGGACCAAATTAGCATCGGAGGCAAAGAAATCTGTAACCAATAAGAAACCAAATATTAAAAAATTGTATAATTTGGGATGAATGAACATTGAACCAATGAATTTCTATGGGACTGTATAAATATGTGAAAAATCCAGTAAAAGTCATGTGTCATGGAATGATTTTCTCTGCACACCCAGATGGGATGTGGATGAAATCATTTCTGTTGCACTCCTGGCCAGAATATAGTAATGCCGTGATTCTCTGAACACTAAAAATGTTGTTGGAGAATTTTTTGGTTTTCCTGCAGTTTTTGGGGACAAAAGGAGTGAGAGAATTCATACAGGAAGCAGAAACTACTTTTTTGAAGCAGTCCCCCACTTCTTCAGAATTTCAAGATATGTGGGAAGATCATAGCCACAAGTGAGTGGATTTCTGCCCATGGGACAAGTCAGAAGCTGGAAGGTAAGGAAACCCAGCAGGTGAGATCCTTGGCTGTAAATCGCGGAGTGGAGAGAGTGGAAAAGAGTCAGCAATTTACAGTCTCTGGAGATGGCTCCTCTCAAGTGGGAGAGCAAGGTACCCATTCCATGAAGATCTTGTGAACTTGCCAGAAATGTGTACTTACCACAGACAAAGGCATCCATTCTGAGAGAATCAGTGGTGATGAAAGTCATCTACAGTGATCTAAACAATTAGGAGGTCTCCAAAGGTCCAAAGGATGTCCTATGTACACAGGCCATGTGGAGGAAGTGCTCCAGCTTCATATTCTAACAGTTTGGCACTAATCTATTGCCCAGATATCAACACCTCCTTTTTTGGAGTCAAGTCTTCTCCAAAACTTTGAAGACCATCTCTGTACATCTTCATCCTTATGGGTCAGCACCTTGGTTGTTAGACATGCCCGAAGAAATTAGTCTTCTGTCCTGGTCAGAGGGGAAGGGAACCCCAGGCATGTGCTGTGTGGCACACTCTGGTTCTTTCTGTGTGACCAGGAGGAGAAAAGGGATGGCCAGGCTGACTGGAGTGTGTGGATTTGATTGCCTGGCACATCAGACCCACAGAAGTAAAAAGTCTTGGTAGGCACTGGTGTACGGTGCCATCAGGCTACCGGAGCACAGAACACATCGGGATCTTTTCAGTGACAGAGGGGTGTCAAGAGTTGTCTGTATTGGAGGCAGAGCAACCACTATGCATACTGAAACCCTGCTTCCCAGGAAGCATATGGATATTGCCTACTGGTGCATAGAGAACAAATCTTTTGTTTTCCTTTGCTTCTGCACTCAGCCTTTTTGTTTGCATTATTAAACTGCCTTTGTCTTGACTCATGAGGGTTTTTTCCCACTTTATTCTCCCCCACCATTCCTGCTGAGGACTGAGAGTGGCTTTGATGGTCACCTAGTGTCCGGCTAAGATCAACCCATCCTGTTCTTGTAAAAAAATGGATTTCTGCTAACCATCCATCTTCTGAGCTGAGTTTTCACATAAATTATCCAAGTACCCCTTTAGGGACTAGAGAAACTAAGTAATACTAACTTCAGCACAGGTAGTTTTATATCACTTGGCTCCTAGTGGAGTGCATCAAAATAACAGGCAAAGCCACTTTTAAAGAAAGCAGTCAAAATACACCACAATTGTTTTGTAGCTGCATCCACACAAGGTGAGAAAGGTATAGTGTAACTTTGTTTCCTAAGTGACTTCAAGAAATCAAAGTACATAGGTAGGATTTTGGAGTTCTTACTCAGTCAAAAGTGCCTGAGTGAATCAATATGATATAAATGTTGAGAGGAATGAGTGCCTGATGGATACTAATATATCTGGAATTTCATGTGACCTCCTGTAAGGCCCCCAAGAAACTTGCTCCATGAGACTTTTAGAAGAGCTTATGGTTGTTCATGTAGTCTGAGTTAGATGCACAAGAGACATACAGACAAGATATTCTCAAAGGGTGAAAACAACAAAAAATGCTTTACTGGCAACTTTATAAAGTCAGAAAACTTCAGCAAAATATTTAAAGCAGCATTCGATCAACATGAAACTCTTTCCAAAGCATTAACTTGGTCCATTCAACTTAGCAAACTCTCAGCCTGTTCGGTTTTAAGTTACTAAAAATTCTGACAAGAGGAAATTAGAAGAAGAAAGAGAGAAAGATAGAAAAGGACAGATACAGCTACCCACTACTGAGTTCCAGCAGTGTTCAGATAGAAGTTCCAAGAGGAGAGAGTGTCAAGATGTAGGCTTGCGTCATGTTCAACCTTAAATACACCTTGGCCTTCCTGGGCTGTTCCCCCAAGTGGGACTTCTGGTCATTTGGCCACTCTGGACCTGGGTGAGGGTCTCCAGGGGTGGGTGTGGAGCATTGCCTCTGGTGTGCCAGGGACTGGCAGCCGCTGCTGGGCTGGGATACAGGCTCTAGAGGTGGGGGTGTACAGGGCAGTGCACTGCCTCTCCAGAGCAAGGCCTGACCTGCCCCTTCTCCCACACATGCACCCCAAAATGTCTTGAGACAACAATTCCTCCAGTCTCTGACACCTCCAAACTCCCCATCATTGTTATTTAGCGATGTTTTAGTGCAGCTGGCCTGCCAAAAAAGGAACCAAGGACCAACCCACTTTAATACCAATGCAGAAAGTGGAACTCATTGCTCTTTGACTCAGAAGGGACTCTGACCTAAACACTGGCGCAACATGCTATGGGTGTGTTTGTCAAAACAGTCATGAGACAGAAAACTAAACTTCGGGGTTTTTTATAACTCAGCTGTGAAAATGAAACTTGGCAGCTTGTAAGCCTCTCTCTGGTGTGCAGCAGGGCGTTTCCTTCTCATGCAGCATGTCACGTGCATTGCCAGTGAATTACTGAGTCAGCAAATTTTTTCATTTCCTGATCTAAATGAGTGGAGAAGCAGCAGGAACTGGAAAGGGTGGACCCACTCAGGGAGGCAGTACTCTGTGTAAGCAGTAAGGAGTTAGGCATACTGGTTGATATGAGGTGCTCATAAAGAAGAAAGAATGCTGGGAGGAGGTGCTCATAAAGCCCAGTAAGGTGGCAGAAAATTATGTATAAAGCCCTTTATACATAGCTCCTAAATCCCTTCTGTTGCAACTATAGAGTAGAGGTGTCCATGTAGGTAAATTTCCAAGGGAAAACATTTCTTTTGCATGGGAGATTGAGTAATAGATCCCTCAAATTCCTTCTCACTCCATACATGCACCTGTATATTGGAGCTAATGATGCAGGTACATCCACTGCATGGAAGGGATGGCTCTTGGCATAGTGCTAGAAATCTTGCTTTTTATCTCTGCTTCTTTTCCAACGATGGCAAAACATCACTTTGAAGGGAAGAACACCCTTCATAATGCATCCAGGAAAGAGAGTTGCAGAGCATGTCACAAGCTTTTGGTCATGGTGTGCTTGAGAGAGCTACTCCACCAACAGCTCTTGCTCTCCTGAGCAGTAGGCATCTCCTGGCTCCTGAGAGTACAGTGCCAAACTTCCATCAGATATTGCTGCATCTTACCACAGGCCTGCAGCTGATGCGAGGCACACTCAGCTCTCAGCTGAAGGCACTGCATCTATTCCAGTGGCAACGTGCACCTGACACCAACACAACCTGAACTGGTAAACAAGCATGACTCCCTCTCCCCTGAGGACAAGCTACACCATACGTCAGGGCCTGGGGACACCCACCAGCCTCAAGAGCCCTGACCAACCTCACCTGGGGGCACCCTTCAGCCCATGTGATACCAAAAAGTTTAATTCAATTTCTACTGTAACCGTGAGCTTTTAGTGGAAAAGCACCGTGACTGTGAACTTCTAGCACAGAAGGCACTGTGTCTGTGGACCTTTGGCAGAGAAGCAAGGCATGCAGAAATTATTCCCCATGCAAGGACATTAGAAGATAAAGAGGGGACATCCGGCTAAGGAATGTAGCTACAGCCAAAACAAGGACTGAGTTTGGGAACTTAGGGAACATGGGGAGGGTTTTTATGGTAATGGCCAACTATGTATGTAGTGACTCTATATTAGCAACACATTTGTAACAATTGGGGCATGTTAGAAGGAGTGATCCCCCATGCCTTCCAGGTGCCTAAATAAATGGTGCCCTCTTTAACACAGAAGAATTGGTGTTAAGGAGTCTTATTCTGGTTTTGAGAGATTTGGTAACACATGGGCCTGACAATCACAGGGCTGTGTCTGATCCTAGTTCCCCTCACCCGGCCTGTTCCTGACCCACACCAGCAAGCTGACATCCCAGCCTGGCCTCAGCCCATCCCTGTTCCCATGGGGCTGCCCGATGCCCTGGGCTGGGAGCTGTGCCTGGCTTTCCCCAGCCTGCCAGCTCTCTCACTGAGCACAGCGGGGAAGCCTCTGCTTGGCCTGTCCTCTGAGGATCTCCAGCCCTTGGGAAGGAACTGGCCTCTGCTGCTCCCTGACTCCATACATGGAAAAAACATGTATTTCCTGGTATAACTACCCCACACAAGACAGCTAGGCAACAAAAATACATTGGCCATAAACGATATCTTCAGCTATTGCAGCTATGAGGGCAAAAGTTTGTGGTGTAGGTGTGGTTTCGTGGAAAGCTGCAGCTTCCATCAGCATGATTATTTCAGGATGTTTAATTGACTTTAAAACCTATCTCCAAACTGACACAGTAATACTAGTGATGGACCTCTGTTTATCCTGGTTTATTTCTGAGGTCAAGAAACAGGTTACAGAGAAATCAAGTGCTTCAGAATAATAGCTTTAAAACAACTTTTTATTAAGCACATAATAAGTAAAGGATAGTGCAACTAACAGCAAATACACACCTAATTTGTAATTTTGCTGCTAGTTGCCCTAATGCTGAAAACTTCCTTTGCATCTCTCCTGTCTGGTGCTTCTTGCACATTATCCTTTTCTCTTACTCCTTTTCCTTAAAGCCTGACTGCTTAACCTTGCCTGTGGCAGTATCATATACGCTAATATACTTGTAAACCACCTGAAGGACTATTTGTCCCCCAAGAAGTCTGTATGGTTGTCAGCGATACACACACAATCTCTGGTGCTCTTTCCAAGACCAAGCTTTTTGTTCCTCTCATGTCTCATATAAGCACAGCCATTCTTCAGTGTTACTCTTTACACACTTGAAACAGTTATGGCACAGTATGTCCTAAGTGGGGACTGGAATCCTGTGACAGCAAGCACTGTGTATCTTGTTAGGAAAGCAATATAATTTGTTGTGCATTGGCAAAACTGCTCTAGCGGTGTCTGTTAGCTAGGCTTTAACCCAGCTACTGGTAGCAGTATTAAAACTGCAGAAGCATAAAACTCACTTAGCATCACACAAATAATTATCTTCCTTTGCTATTTGTTTTTCTAAAAGTTTTTATTTTTTCTGAAAATCTGCTAGACATTTTGGAACGACCCAACCAGTTCAAGACTGCTTACATGAAGTGTAGTCACTCCTGTTGGGAGCAGTTTGAATAATCTTACAGAGCCAAGCAAGAGACAAAGAATGGGCAGGTAGAGCAGTAAGTGGGGCCAGGGCAAAGAAATGTGCTCCTTCTCAACCTATTTATTTTCTTTTTGAAAAGAGCTGAGTAAGGAGGAGTGGAGGCAAAAGAAGACAGAGAAAGGCAGAGAACAGAGGGGATCATGAAGGTTTTGGGAAAGGCACTTATTGAGGGTCATTGGTGCAGGCTGGGACTGGCTAGTCTCCCCAGTGGTGGTGCCTGAAGGAATCTGGAGAATGGGCAACCAACAGCTGGCAGCCACAGAGCAAACAAAACCACAAGGCTTGTGATTAGAGATGAGTCATTGTGGAAGAAACCTGAAATAATAATAAAACAAAGATACGTGGGTTTGTACTCCTTTGAATTAAATATATAAATTTTTCCCAGTTCCTGTTCAGGTAATTTTGAGTCAGTAACTTCAGACTCATGTCCTTGTTGCTTCCATCCCAGTTTGTTCTAATGGGGTGCAGACACCTATGTGTGGTTGTTACAACCCGCTGCAGAAGGCGAGGGTAACCCAGGTTCTTGGTAATAGATCCCTTGGGGTGCATTAGAGTGGAAAAACACTAAATGATTGGTGTTTGAAAATATATATATATGTAGGGTTTATTATAGCACAGTTTGGCTGCAAAGGAAAACAGGTATGTTTTGGTTGTTATTATTACCTGTAGTAATACAACAATATGGAAGCATCACAATATGAAAGTGCAACATCACCCAAAGACATGCACAAGGGAAAAGAAAGACAGGGAAAGGACGAGAGGGTGAGGCTCTCACTACCCATAGGCCCGGGGATTGCTGTGCAGTCCTGGTTGAATTGGTGGTCACAGACCAGATCCATCGGGTGATGGGGGAAGTCCCGAAGAAGCGGTCGGGGAAAAACCCCAGGAAAATCCATGGAGGAGGGGGACCCCCACAACCAGGTGGTTTGTGCATGGGAGGACAACTTAGCATGACAAAAGGCACCACCCCGCCTCTGAGGATTGTCTCCTAACTCACTCATAGCCCATCATTCACCCTCAGTCTTATCAGATCAGAGGTTAGTCATTACACACCCAAAAGCTCACCTCCTTCATTTCAGCAAAGTACCCTCCCTAGCTTCTCCACAAGTAGGGGAATGTTTTGAGTCATTATCCCTTAACAGTTCACTCTCTCAAAATGGTGTGATATGCAAATGCCAACTCCCTGAGATCACTAAGACTGTATAAAGCCAGTTGTGAAAATAACAGTAGGAGAGGGCTGTCAGGTGCTTTGGAGCATGAAGACCAAGTTTTAGTCAGCAAAGAACGTGTCCATCTACAACACCAAGGACTGGACAGGATTTTAGCAAGAGAGAGTGGCATAGAGCCTTACTTCACAAGAAAGAGAGGTGACAGTCTTGGTGACACAAAGGAAGATGAAGGCTCCTAGGAAGAGATGCCCAAATGTCAGGAGATGATTATGCATCAGGAAACTAGTCAAGAATCTCTGCAAGCTTACTAGGACAACTCATTCAAATATATTCTAATCCAGATCTCAGCACAAACATACATCTGGCAGCACACCAGGAAAGATTGGCAGGATTTTCTGTGTTTGTTTTTGTAATGAGTCCAAGTTTTAAGCAGGAGGTATTTGTTTTTACTGACAATAGTGGGCACCACCATTATGGGTTCAGAGGTGCAGTTTTTCCAAATTTCTCTTGTCCCCTTACTGTGATTCAAACTCTCAAAACCCACCCATGACAGAGACTACTGAAAAAGTCCCCTTCAGCCACTCATGCTCCAGGACCTTCCAATGGAACCAATGTGATCCTCTCCATCCCAGGGGTGCAGTGCAGCTAACATGGCCATTCCCACACAACTGAGCATCTGTGCAGGATGTTTCCTCCAGCTGTAGGACTGCTTATTTGGTCTGTGTCTAGACTCTTGCCTTGTTCTGGAGATGGTGGTAGGATTTCTCTTCCTGAATTACATACTTCTTGCCAAGCACTACACCCAACCCTCTCAGTCACACAGGAAGTAGTGAAAAACAGCTTATGTGTCCATTCCAGTTTGTCAAGAAAAGAGCCTTGTCTGTAAAAAGGCACATCTGTTTAATGTATTTATGGTCATATTACTAGAGGAAAACAATATAGCTGTCATATACTCTGATTACCTTCGAAAGTAGCAGGGATGTCTTTAATTTAGCATCTGAATACTACTTATTCAAAGGTCTCAGAAAGATTTCCACAGCTCTTTTAATTCCTATGGGCTTACAAAACTGTTTCATTACATTTTTCATTGTACCACAAGCAGGCAACCAATTCTGAATTACATGCTGCAGATAATATTATCTAAGATCCCCAGAAATTTCTGCAGAATATGAAAAGATTTTATGTGAATCTGGAGGTCATTGTGTTCTTACAGTTATGGAATATAGCCCATGTTCCAGTAAGGCATCTCCCTCTGTTTGGGTTTGTAGCTATTTGCCTTAGGCTTTCCTGTTATTGGAGCATGGTGTCTCCACACAAGAGAAACTCAAAAGTGTAAATTTCGCAGAGCTGACTGAAATCCATGGTGCTTTTGCTACTCTTCACGTCCATTGAAAAGATAATAAATAGCCTGAGAAAAATGGTCGTAAAAATTTTACAGAGCTTGCCCAGTATCTGAATCGCCTATGTCCTAAACTGTGACTTGTAAATTTTAGAGCATGCAGGTCCCTGACTGGAGGTGAAAAAGTATGGCTTATCCCCCACTTATCCCCTGCACTTCTTTCTGGAAATAAAACTTTCTTCTTCCTTTATTTTACCTTAGAACATTCAGTAAAATGGAGGTCTTTAGAGATTTCTAAACCCAAGACTCAGATGTCCCTCAAGAGCTAGTTCATCTCCTACAGGAAAGGCCAAGGTATTGAAACTTCAGCACATGTATTTTGTCCATTCTTGTAATGTATTGAAGTTAAAGAGAAAAATCAAAATCGGACTTTAATCACAAGAAAAATAGGTTAAAACACTGCGAGTATTTACTGGCAATGAAAATTTTAGAAAACAATTTTTTTTCCTGCAGTCCACTTATGCGATAAACACAGAACCATAGAAGAGCACCATAGAAGAGCCCAGGTTGGAAAGGGCCTCCAAAGTTCATCCGGTCCAAATTTTAGTGGGAAAGGGAGCCTTGATAACATTATCTAGCACCATGTCCAGCTGCACCTTAGAAACCTCTAGTG
>VZRL01005743.1:158930-204024 GCA_013397895.1 Origma solitaria
CCCATGGCCGGCGTCATCCGGCGGCTGGATGAGGCCGTGGTGAACCGCATCGCCGCCGGCGAGGTCATCCAGAGGCCGGCCAATGCCATCAAGGAGATGATCGAGAACTGGTAACGCGGCGCCCGCCCCTCCCTTAGCTCGACCGCGCTGCGTGGGGCGGGGGGGTCTGCCGGGGCTGACACCGCGTCCCGGCCCCGCGTCCCGGCGCGCAGCGAGGGGCGAGCGGCAGCACCTGTGTGTGCTCGTACGGAGCGCACGGGAGGGCAGCTCCGCTCGGAATGCCGCGTTCCTGTCTGCGTTCGTGTTCCGGCTTTTTTGCTGTTGTTTGGGAAACTCATGGATCATTTGCTTTCGGTGCCAAGTTAATAGTTCATAGAATCATTTAGGTTGGAAAAGACCTCTAAGATCATCGAGTCCAGCCATTAACCCGACACTCCATATCTACCTCTAAGCCATGTCTCTAAGGCACAACATGTTCAGGTCTTTTAAATACCTCCAGGGTCGACTCAACCACTTCCTTGGACAGCCTATTCCATGCTTGACCACCGTTTCTCTGAAGACATTTATCCTAATATCCAGTTGACACTTCTCCTGGTACAAGTTGAGGTCATTTTCTCCCGACCCATCACTTGTTCCTCGGAAGAGGCCAACCCCCACCTTGGTACGACCTCCTTTCATGGAGGTGAGAGCAATGAGGTCCCCCCTGAGCCTCATTTTCTCCAGGCGAAACACCCCCAACTTCCTCAGCCTCTCTTTGTCACATTTGTGCTCCAGACACTTCCCCAGCTCCGTTGCCCTTCTCTGGACAAGCTCCAGCACCTCCATGTCTTTCTTGTAGTGAGGGGCCCAAAACTGAACACAGGATTTGGGGCGTGGCCTCACCCGTGCGGAGTACAGGGGGACAATCACTGCCCTGGTCCTGCTGGCCACACTATTGCTGATACAGGCCAGGATGCCATTGGCTTTCTTGGCCACCTAGGCACATGGCTGGCTTGTGTTCAGCCAGCTGTTAAAGCAGCACCCCCAGATCTTTTTCCACATGGCAGCTTTCCAGCATTCCGCAGCATCCCCTCCGTGCTGTATGGGGTTGTTGTCACCCAAGGGCAAGACCTGGCACTTCAGTTGTTGACTCTCATGTGATTGGCCTCAACCCATCAATCCAGCTTGTCCAGATCCCCCTGCAGAGCCTTGCTACCCTCCAGCAGATCAATGCTTCTGCTCATCTTGGTGTCATCTGCAAATTGAATAAGGGTACACTTGACCCCCTCATCCAGGTCTTGGATAGATACATTAAACAGAACTCTGGGATTGAAACTGCTTTCCTGTTTTCTTGGTTTCTGCAGTTTGGATGCTAAATCTACAAGTATCCAGGTAATAGTTAAAGAAGGTGGTCTGAAGTTCATCCAGGTCCAAGATAACGGCTGTGGTATCAGAGTAAGTAAACAAAGTTGACAGGTGTATGCTGTTGTTTAATACTACCTTTTAAAAATTATTTCAATTTATAAATGTTGCTGATCTTGAAAAAAACTCAGATAGTGACTATTGCTTTTCCCTTTCACACAGAAAGAAGATCTGGATATTGTATGTGAGAGATTTACTACGAGTAAACTGCAAAAGTTTGAAGACTTGGCTAGTATTTCTACATATGGTTTTAGGGGCGAGGTAGGCTCTTCATCAAGGTTTTGAAACTGTTCATTGTTATTATTCTGCTGTAGTGGGGTGTACATACTATCTCACTCTCAGTACTCTTCACAGCAGCTTCTGCTTTCTGAGAGAGTCTGCTATGTGAATATAGTTCAAAATACATTTCTGTGTCTTTCAAGATTACATGGATGCCTATAGGGAGGTATATATTCTTTTTGCTTTCTCAAATAAGATTTTTTTTTTTTTAAATTGAAACAAAGCATGTCTTCTCAAATGATGGTTCAGGAGCCTACAGGTAAAGAGCAGTGGAAGATGTGAGTGGAAGGTGAATCTTTGATGTCAGGCATTTGTCTAAATACCACACTTAAAACTAAATGTTCGAAATGTACCTTGGTCCTCCCTTGGTTTTGCTGTTAGACAAAGTATCTCTGACCCCTCAGATATGCTGATTCTTCATACTCTCACAGGCTGTATCTAAACCCTGGAAGAACAGTAAAGGATGAGTTTAACTTTCTCGTCTGGATGAACAGAGTGTGTCCTGTGCTCAGATACATAGATGCTCATATGCTCCAGAGAGCAGACTGGTTGAGTCCTCTCCTCACACACTTTCACCATAATCATCTCCACAGCCAGTGGAGCCTGGTCCTGAGGCTGGTTTCATCTGTGTAGACATGTCCATTGAGTTTTCCAGGAAAACTGTTGTAACCTAACTTTGTAACATTACTTACAGTCAAGAGAAAGACTTGGGCAGGAATGAGAAAGTAACAGCCAAAACCTTACAGCTGTTTTTTTCTTAACATGAAAGAGAAAAAGGCACAACTGTAATGATTTTGTGAATTTCTTTAGTTATGCTACATGGTTAACTACATGCATTGTCAGAGATAATGAAATATTCAGGAAGCCAGAATGATCTTGTGGATAAAATTCAGTGCTATAGATACTAAAATCTGGTTAAGGTTTAATGACCTGCAATTTCCTTGGAAATGTAGCAGTGGGGTTTAAAGTGTGGACATGCCACAGTGTTCTCCAAGGCAAGGTTTACAAAGATGCTTTCTCTTTCCTTAGGCCCTGGCTAGTATCAGTCATGTTGCCCACGTTACAGTAACAACTAAAACAGCTGATGCAAAGTGTGCATTCAGGTATGCTACCCAGGTGACTTCTGCTGCGTGCAATGGCAGACAGATGTATTTATTACAGAACTCCTATTACGGAGGAGGATATAGTAAGGATAAGTACCAAAAAGAGTTGGAATGTGAGAAAATGTAGTTTTCCAAATTGTAAAGGTAAGCTTTAGCTAAACAGTGTATTTTAAAATTGGTACAGGTGGGGTGGGGAGGCAGGAGATATTGAATGAACTTCTACTTCAGTAGCTAATGTAGGTGTAAACATTTGTCTTTCTCTCCATTTCAGGTTAAAAGGTTGTATGTATAAACAGGCGTCATGTCTAGCAAATTTCACAAGTCTCAGCAGAAGAACTTACAGCTTAGTTTTTTGTATGGTGCTTCATCCTATCCAAAAAGAGTTTTGAATATTCTTTTGAAAACTTAATCTAAATATAAGCAAACTTTTCCATTAATTTCTTAACTACTTTTAAGAAAATGGAGGGGAAAAAAAGATGCTCTGAATCTTGGTTTTTCAAAGGATTGCGTGACTGTGGTCTTGCATTGAATACAGAGGGTATGTGAGATGGCAAAAAAAGTCCGTCCTTTGAATTTATGCATCTGTATAACTTGCTGAAAGACCTACGTGGGTCAGAAATCTCTCATGCTCAAAATTCTGTTAGTGTCAAAAAGGAAACAGATCTTAAAGTCAATAATTTCTTGTTAGTGTAACTGAAGTGGGAGAATTGTTGTTAGACCATGTCTAGCTATTAAAGAAAAAACACAATAATCCTTCCTTTAGAGGAAAAGTCTCAGTAATAGAATGTCAAAACACGTATGTTATGATCTGCCTCCTTTCCTCTGCTATTATGCCTATTCCCCCATTGCCCTTCTGGCTCTTAAAAACAATGAAGACAGTTTTATGGTAGCAGAGAGGTGGGGGAAGCTAATTCTCAGTTTTCCAAATCCTTTGCTGGGACGAGTGTGACAATGATGGGATTTCTTTTGTCTTCTTTCTTTTTTGTCATCTTTCCATGTCCTCCCTCCTGTAAATCTAGATGTCTCACAACTTTCTATTTTCTGCCTAGAGCTACTTACAGTGATGGAAAAATCAAAGCCCCTCCAAAGCCCTGTGCTGGAAACCAAGGAACGCAGATCACAGTAGGTTTTTATGCCTGTTTTCTCTTGTCCCTTTTCTGTTCCTTACTGGTTAGGCTTGCACCAATTACATTGTAAGGTACATGACAATATCATCTCTGAAGTTGTAGTTTGTTAGGTGAATGTAGGGAGGTAAGGAATAAACTGAATGTTGATTCTTCATAAACCAAAGTATTCTCAGAAAATTTATATATAAAATAAAAATTAACAAGATGGATTTAGATTAATTCTATGGTAAGAGAGAATTTAAAAATTTATTTTTACTTGTGAATTTTTTCTCTGTAGGTTGAAGATCTCTTTTACAATGTAAATACAAGGAGGAAGGCTTTAAAGAATCCAAATGAAGAATATGCAAAAATACTAGAGGTTGTTAGCAGGTAAACTAAAATAGTAGGCTCCCAGTTTTTATATACTGCCATGGGGAGTACCAGGGTTTTTCAGAGGGACTGATAAGTGTGTGTTTAGTGTCATTTTGTTGTTAGTGGTGGTGGTTTTGTTTGTTAATTTTTAAACTGTTTGTTAGTGTGCAGTGTCAGATAACAGTCCATCCAATTTGATGTGAAAAATCCAGATGGGAAGTAGTGTATTCTGTCTGTGACTATTAATTATTTGTTAGAATTCCAGCAAAGAAATGGTGATAGACTTGATCAAGTGAACTTTAAATGTACTTGGTCTGAATAGAATTCATGTAAAAACTGCTCAGGAGCACTGAGATTTGGCTGAACACAGAAAAGCTGAATGGCCACTTCACATCCCCAAAAAGGAGTAATACCTCTTTAGCTACTGGATGTTCCCTTGGGCCCCGTGGTTGCATCTTTTGCCACTTGCTGAGGCTTTGTGAGCAGGATCTGCACAATTTAAGCAAAATAACTGCTTTACACTTTCAAAAAACACAAAAGATAGCAAAGAGTAACAAGACTGTATACCAAGGTTTAACATATTCCCCACATGAGCTATTTAAGAGTTTACTGGGTCAGGCAGACTTCAGCCAGGAGGTGGAGGGTCAGGTCCTGCTGCACTGTCAAAGAGGGTGATCTGAAGTTTTGCTGAGTTACAGCCCCCCGAGCTCATTAGTTGTTTCTTTTCATTAGAATTTTTCTATTACTTTATTTTGAGAAATAAACTAAGCTGATCCTTGAATTTCTTATAGTTACAGTTGAGTTATAAATAGGAGAAGCCTACCCTTTTTTGAGAAATAAACTAAGCTGATCCTTGAATTTCTTATGGTTGCAGTTGAGTTATAAATAGGAGACACTTTTGTGTTTTTAGCTGTTCAGTCTACAAAAGCTCAGTGTGACTCAAATTGCATTATTGTCTTAACAGCAAGTGAAATTGCTTGTCCCCATTATTAAGTGCTTTTCAGCAATCAAGGGAAACAATTTTCTTTCATTAACTGCAGACTTACGTTTATCTGTTTTTCAGGTATGCCATCCATAACTCCGGCATCAGCTTTTCAGTTAAAAAGGTGTGTAGATAAGGTCTTTATAACTTCCCTGTGTCTGTATGTGCCTGTGTACATACACATAATGTGTATATCTGAAAATGCTAGAAAATTTGCACTGCATCTTTTGCAACAGGAACAGGACGCCGAGCCTTCCCTTGTGTGGAAATGGTGAAGGGTATGTTGGTGCAGTTTGGACAGAAAGCACATGAGTTAGACGTAAACAAGACAAAAATACATTTGTCAAGAGTTTGGAGTTTTCTGTGTGGTTAGTGTTATATTTGGTTTAGCTTTATGAGTTGTTTCAGCTTCTCTGGAGAGCCTAAGTGCTGTATGAAAGAGGATGGGGTAGACTACCTTTGTTCTGTGCCATTCTTGGTTATTATTTACTGTACTGTGTTCCTCACTTTCTAAGATGGAGTTACTAGCTTCAGTGGGTCTGTTGTGCTCTAGCTGATCTTGCAAATATGTGCCATTTGCCATCCATTGCTTTTTTGAACATAAATAAGTATATAAGAATACAAAACAATAGAATGATGTTATGTTATTCCATGCCTTTGTTTTAGAAATGTTATTGTTTAAAGTATTTCTAAAACCTTGCTAAGAAAGGTGAATTGATTGATACTTCTTTCTGCTCTCTTCAGCAAGGTGACACTGTGTCTGATGTTAGAACCTTATCCAACGCCTCAACAGTGGACAACATTAGGTCCATCTTTGGAAATGCTGTTAGCAGGTATGTCGATGTCAAGTTTCCTTTTGATATGAAGCTTTCCAGTGAAACACCCTCCCTCTCCTCTTTAAAGACCATGGGCTATGCTAACTTTTCTTGCTTCCTTTAAGGTTAATTTCAGAGAAGAGGGATTGCTGCAATAAGAGAGCTCCCTTCTCTTCATAATGTGGGACTTTTTTTGTGCACCAAAGGGAAGAGGAAAGTTACAAAGTTGTTCCTTTAATACACTGGAAAGGAACTTTCTGTGTGCTCATGTAGAAAGAGCAAGCTGGACCTGTGTTCTCTACAAGTTCCTAGTCTCTTCCTCTACCATTAAAATCTTACCACTTCTTACTGTCTGCTACCTGACAAATTTTGAAGCTACTCATACTGTTTTTTCTGAAATCTTAAGGTTTTGTATTTTGACAAAAGCTACATCAGCTGAGTCTGTGTACATTAGATAGAAAAGATAAAAAAGCAAAAGATCACCTTTTGAAGATGTATCTGTCATTAGGAAAAATTCTCTTCAAGAGACTTTCAGCTGTGAAAAATTCATTGAATGAATTTGTCCCATGAATAGCTGGATGTCACTTTGATTCTGTTCTGTTCCTGACTGAAGTCAAACTTCACATTTAATGAGTGTAACTTCTAATGCCTGAAAACACCTTTAAGAAGCATAGCAAAATAGAGAGGCTGCTTAGTAATAACATTTGCTATGTTCTATGTATTTCCTTGTTAAGCATTTGTTTTTGTCTACTATGGATGCTCATTTGATAAGAGTTTTCCCTTTGTACATTGCACGATAAATTGTCCATTTCTAAGTAAATGTTCTGATAATTTCTTTTCAAACAAAGATTTTAATTTACCCAGTTCAAGATGGTGTTAAAAACTGAGCACAAATAAAAATGGCACTTGGTATATATTGAGGTTGAATTGGAAATAAGTGGCGAGTCTTTTCTGTGTTAACTTTAAAAGTTGGCATAATGCCTTGCTAGAGGGCTGTGCTCACAAAGTGGATTTTTCTTGACTCCTGAATTATGAAAATTATTAAAACTGTTAGGAAAATAGTTAATGTTACGATCTGCATTCATGAGCAAGAGAGAAGTTTTTATATTTTAGGTTTCTTAACAGACCATCGAGACGTATAAGACTGCCAAAAGGGGACAAAGTAGTCCAAGAAAAAGTGTGTTTGTTCTTCCCTGGCTGCAGACAATTTTGAAGTGTTCTTGTCTATCACTGCCAATGACTTTAACAATGAAATCCGTATTTGAATTAGCAATCTATTATAATGTTGTGGATACTGTGATATGTTACAGTATTAAAAGGATAATGGGGTAATTTTACAGACTCCAACTATACAACATTACTGGTTTACACTTACTTAAGGAGAGGAAATGATGCGGTTCAGGTTAAATAATTATCGATCAATGAATGTTTGAGCTCTCAAATAATTCTAATGTTTTCATTAACTGTGAGAGAAGATAGATGAGTATATGAAGTAGTGAGACTTCAGCAATAGGCCCTGAGCCAAAGTTGACCTTTAGATGAACCTTCCAACCATATGTTATATCCTACTTGTATCTGCTAATTAGCAAAATATGCATGATCATTAGCAAAATATGTAGTGTGATAAGAATATATTTATCTTTCCACGTTTAGAGGATGGACAAGGCCATGAAATCAGACGTCTGACCTTGTTTGGGGGTGTATGGTCAAAGCCAACTCCCTTGGTTCCTCCTTGATCCCTGGCCAGGCTTTGGATGGAACCCAAGAGGAGAATGAAACCAGATGTTTCCACATTAGAGTTATGTGGGCTTTTTTATTCAACAAAATAACCAGCAAAGGTGGAGTCTTCACCTACGAGTGGGCACACTGTGCAGTATTCCTCAGTTACTGGGAATAGTTCTCCAGTACTTCGCTGTGACAGGGGCTCCCCAGCTGATGTGTGGATGTGGATGATAGCAAAGTATTGGGATAACTGGTCATGTATCTTCTTAACGACTTTAGGCAATCTTTTGTAGTAGTGGACTGCATTACTTAGATTATTATTTTATAATTCTTTGCTGTTTTGAACTATAGTTAATTACACATATCCCTAAAAGTTGGTGTCTGTGTCTTTAGTGCTGACCCTGCCAACTGGCAAAATAGAATATCACTGCTTATGAGTGCTGTTCAAAATTTGCGTCAGCAAAAGAGTTAATTTTTTGTTTGTGTTTCTGTCAAACTTAATAGGGAACTGGTAGAAGTGGGCTGTGAAGATGCAAATCTGGCCTTTAAAATGAAAGGTTACATCACGAGTGCAAACTACTCTGTGAAGAAATGTACATTTTTACTCTTCATAAACCGTAAGTCTAAAAAAAAAGGGCAACATTTTGTACAGTCATAAGTTGCTTACATAAGCAGAAGAACAAAACTTTCTGAAGACCTACAAAATGCATGAGCATTTTTAAAATTTTAAGATTTTTAAAAACATTTTAGAGAATAAGTATTACCGTTAATTGTGAATCTGAAAGCGTTTTTCAGTTTGTAATGTGCATCGTGCTTTGCACTGCTGATAGTGGAAAACAGCTATGACTGAGCCTAAAGAAGCTTTGGAGTATCAGAGTTGTGATTGTGTCCTGCCAGCTCAGACAGAGTGATCTCTTCATTCTGTAGCAACACTGGCATGGGTTGCAACAAACCTTGACTGTATGAAAAAATGAAAAGCTGGTCTGGTTATTTCAGTATTTGTGGACAAAAAATACTTCTGAGTATAAAACATGCTAAGAAAATAATGTCTATTCCTGGTTTTATATGAAGAGTAAATAGGTCTTGGGGAAAAATGGGTACAACTGATACCCTTTGAGGACACGAAGCATGAAGATATTTGTCTGAAGGAGCAGCTGGGCACTTTGCAGTGTGTTTTAGTTGGGCTCTTTGGCAATAGGACTTTGTTCTGTGTTTCAGATCGGTTGGTAGAGTCAGCCACTATGCGGAAAGCCATAGAAACTGTGTACGCTGCTTATTTGCCAAAAGGCACACACCCATTCCTATACTTAAGGTAAAGTAATAGGGAGAAGTAGCCTTTTGATACTGTCTTGTAGGATATAATTAGGGTGAGTAGGTTTAGAAGGACATTTCTGTTCCTCATAGTAGTGTTAACCATTGCACTGAGGTAATTAATTGCCAGACAGGAGATAATTAAATCACATTAAAGACATCTTAAGAAGACAGACCTTATTTTTAGAAGTAGTGAAGATCTGTAATTTCAGCTGAAGTCCTTTCCTATTAATCCATGAGACATTACACGTAAAAGATATTTCTAAAAGCAGGTTTTTGTAGTTGTAGAATGGACGTTGGTTTAAGCTTACCTGTGTAAGCTGATTTTGGTGAGTGATTTTGGATTATTTTTTAATATACTAACCTAGTTTGACTGTAATATAACTTTAGCAGGTTTCAGGATCTTTTTGACTTCTTTGTATGGAATAATGTCCCCAAGCCTGACAAATTTTGCTGAATTTGAACCAATTTTTGCTCTCTCTCTCTGCCATCTATGGGATGTTTTAGGTTAACTTCTTTTAAAATGTTTTCCAGCCTGGAAATAGCCCCCCAGAATGTAGATGTGAACGTGCATCCTACAAAACATGAGGTCCATTTTCTTCATGAAGACAGTATTCTGGAGCGTGTGCAACAACATGTAGAGAGCAAGTTATTGGGTTCTAATTCCTCAAGGATGTACTTCACTCAGGTGAGAACATGTATGCAGTGATGGCAGTTCTGCATTATTTTACTGATCAGGGATACTTTTACTCTGTTCAATAGTACAGTCTGTGCAGGGATGGGCACTTTATCAGTGTCATACTGGAATATTGAGATCTTTGGTCTATGTTTTGGGGATGAAGTTAATTTAATATACCAGTGTTAACAATGTGGCAAAAGAAAGAAAAAAAGTATGAAAACATTTTAATTACATTTTTGTCAAATACCAGATCAGTTGTCTTAGTTTTATGTTAACCTTCAGATGTGGTAAATTGTTTTTATTTTACCCTGGTTTATGTGAAGACGATGTGATTGAGAAAACTGTTCTGTGCATTTGATAACACTTCGGATTTAATCTAACCAGGAAAAAAATCAGGAAGGTATTCTGCTCTCTCTTTATGTAAAGTGTAGCATAAGAACGACTATAATTTTTTTTAAAAACTAATTTTCCTGTGATTTTTTACCTTAAAGATTTTTTTCCTTTGAGACAAAGGAATGGTAACTAATGATTTTAACTGCCAAGGTGATGACATTCACTCTATGTGGATAGCAAGTGCAAAGCTGGTGGCATTTTAAGCAGTTGACAGTGTGTTGCTGGGCATTTCAAATTTGCCTCTGAGCAGTAAAAGATACTGTGAGAAGTGTGACTGATCTTTGTGGTTTTATTTTTCTTGTTCAATCTCTTCTCTTTGCTTGCTCATATCTACATGAAGACATTGCTTCCAGGAGCTGACTGCTCTTCCAGTGAGGTTGTAAAACCAGCAGCAAACTCTTCTGCTGTTACCAAGGGAACCAGTGATAAAGTTTACGCGCATCAGATGGTCCGCACTGATTCCCGAGAGCAGAAATTGGATGCTTTTCTCCAGCCAGTGAACAACCGCCTAAGTGCAGGCCCCACTGAAGTGACAACAGAGGTTAATGCAGGATCTCCAGAGGGTGCAGAAAGGCCCCAGGATGCTGAAATGGAAGAAGTCAATGATCTGGTTGAAATGGCTGATGTTCAGGAGGATACAGTGAAGCCTGGGGGGCCAAACGAGAGTGGCCATTTGTCTCCTGAGACGGTACCTTCTCGGTAAGTCACACCATTCCGGAGGTGGTGCAATGCTACCTATTTATTTCATGGCATTGCCCTGAAACTGTAGATTTTTCTGATTTCTTTGGACTTCTGCTTTTCCAGAAGGAAAATACTCTCTAGAGTAACTTTCCATTACATTTTATTGAGAAATTAATCTGTGAACTGTAAATTACGTAACTTGTGATAAGTTTTGTGACTAGAATGGAATTTCCACTCATACTGAAAGACAGGAAGCAGTATAAATAATGGGATTAGTTTAGGGAGGTCATGCTGGTCTGTCTCTTTCTGGAGGTCTCCGTCTTATGGCGGGATAGAAACTACATCACTGACTTTGACAGGCATTACTCTAGTAAAGGTAAAAGTGCTATAAACTTGTTATAGCTCCTGCAGAAGCTGTTATGAGAGACTGAAGTCTTCTGAGGGAATTTGATTCGCTCTCCCCAGTATTACAGAAAAATGGTCACGGAAAAAATATCATTAGAAATATCAACATTTTTTTATATGTCCTGTAGAGTCCAATTTGCTTGGTGCTTAAGCAACAGTTATCTGATGTGATTGGTATTAGAGTGTCATAAGTTCTCTTAAAATTTGGTACTACCCTTTCCTAACAAATTATTCCTCAGAAGAAATAAAACTGCCTTTCTGGGAAACGTCCTGCATTTCCTGTGTTAGCATACGTCATATGAGTTGAGCATCCCATCTGTTGCTGTGTTTTGCCTAAGTGATAGGAGAATTGAGCATAATTCCTTTTGGTTTGGTATTCCAGGAAGAGACCACGGGAAGATGTGGACATGGAATTGGAGAAAGATGACACTAGAGAGGACATGACTGCTGCCTGCACCCCTAGAAGAAGAATTATCAATTTGACCAGTGTGTTGACTCTCCAGGAGGAAATTAGTAACCAGGCACATGCAAGTAAGCAAGATTTGTTTCTCAAAATTATTGTTGTTCCACCTACTAAATATGATAGTTTGAACTGGAAAAAGGTATTTAAAAGGAGGCCCAGTGAACTTACAGTTCTGCTAAGCGAGCTTTTAACAAAAGCATTTGCTTTTCATTTTTATTTGTATTATATGAAATGGTGAGATTTGCAAAATCTTCTCTCTTTTGTTAAGAGTTGTTTTAGACAAAGGTAAAAGGTTTGCAGTCCTTTCTGGGGTATTTCCCTCTTAACTCAGTTGCCTCTAAAGGCAACTTACACTGACTCATACAGTTATTATTCAGTTGTCTTAAATGCTAGGAATCTCACATTCTGGGGGTTTTGTTGGATTTATTTTGATTTTTCTGTTTGTAAGATTTGAGAACGCTCTACACAGATATCTGTAATAAATAAAATTTTTATAAATTGCTAAGAATCTTAAACTTTAGAAAGCAAGAACTTTTACTTGTGCTCCGGTAAATGTTTTGCAGAAGACTGGTAACTCTGAATCAGTAATTCCAGATCTGTCTGTCACTGTTTTAAATATTGATGAATTGTCTCTGAACCATAAAATATCCAAAAACGTCTCAAAATGCATGATAGAACTTGTGAAGCTGCCTGAGGTTGTGTCTCATCTTCAGATCTGTAAGAAATACCTAAAAGGGACTTTGGAAAGAGAAGAATCTGTTCTCACACTGTTACATTCCTTTGAAAATGTAACAGTGGAGTTAGGATAGTGTAGTGCTTTGTACCTGCACTGTACATGCTTTGGCAGGGCCAAACATCTGTAACAAAGCTGCTCCCAAAGATGGCAACTAGTGAATTTTTTTTGTGGAATTTTTTTTGCCTAAAATGAACTCTTATGAAATCTGACTTCTCATAGCTTTCCCAGTCTTCTCATTCATATATATATTAAAAAAACTTAACCTCGTGATAGAAAAATACAGAAATTATGAAAAAAAAATATGGACCTGTTCTATCACACTTTTAGAATTTAGCTTTACAATACCTAGATTGTGTTGTAAAGCTGTTTCACACCCGCAGTTTTTGAAGTATGTATGTGCTCCTCACTAATCACCTGTGGCTGGAAATGCATTTGGGAAGGCTATTCAAATACAAGGACTTTAATTTTATTTTTTTCTAATTTGCGTTTGTAGATCAAATGTTAAATAACTATTCTCCCTTGTGCTTTAATAGTATGAGTATGCACAGAAGTTGTTAATATTACAAAACCTGTGAGTAATTTGTCATAGGGGCCTATAAGAACAACCAGGGTGTTGTAGTGATTGAACATTAATCTGAGTCTGTCACAATAAAAAGACACAAACCACTTAACTAAATAAATGAGGGCAGGGTTGCAACTATGAAATTACATCTTTTTATTTCTTCCCCACCTCTCTATTGTTTCAGATCTTCAGGAGATGCTACATAATCACTCCTTTGTTGGTTGTGTCAGTCCTCAGTGGGCTCTGGCCCAGTATCAGACAAAACTGTACCTTCTCAATACTACAAAACTCAGGTAAAAAAGTTGTTAGACCTGTTGGCAGCTGAAATAAGTACAAGTTGTGAAGCTAATTAGAAGAAGGAAGGAAATGACAGGGAAAACAACATCATTCTCTTGTTGCTTATCTGAAAAGTCAGGAGGCTAAAGATTAGGCAATCAGTTTAGAGCAGTGGAAACAAATCTGGCACACTTGGGAAACGTTGCAGGGAATCAGTGTGATTAAAATGGCAGCCACTGTATTGTATTCTCACAGACAGTGGGAAGGGAAAGGCCTTCTCTTGCTTCATGATGATCTGTATGCTCTGTGATCATCATTATCATTTGCTGTAGGATCATCTACAGCAGACTGTATAAAGCAGAGGCTTTGGAAAAGTCCTGTAAAACATTGTATCCAGTTGGGTTAAGAGTATCTGCAAGACATGATTTGTAACACAAAATTTATAATTTTGGCTGTGCAGCCTTACAGGGCCAGCTACATAAATTTTGTAACACAACAGAGAATCGACTTGAGATAGACAGGTCTTTTAATTTACCAGTTCCTCTGCATTTCTTGCAGTGTAGTAAAAGAGTAAAGAAGTTGAAATATAAATTATCAGGTAATAAATTGGTAGTGGTTGGATGTTTAAGTATGTAACATTTCTGTACTAGTGTGGCTGATGATGTCAGAAACCAAGAAGTAGATTGAATTGTAAATATCTATCTAGTGAAGGTGAATCCTTAAACTCTTTAAGATCTTTATTAATAGGTCTGAATATGTACATCTGATGTTTCCAGGATGATTCTTACTTTCCCCTCTTTATTATGCTAACTTGGAGATGTGCAATCCTGTCCACATAACTAATTTTTGTGCTTCAATTTAGCCAAGAACTCTTCTACCAGATACTTATTTATGACTTTGCAAATTTTGGAGTCTTAAGATTGTCTGTAAGTATAATTTTACATTATGTCCTATATAAAGAGATTTTAAAAAATTATTTACAGTATATCTGTCCTTTCAGTCAAATGCATAGTTTCGATTGCACAGTCACATTGGCTTTTGTCCACTACAAGAGTGTTGTTTCATTTCCCTCAGAGTAACAACAGAATGTAGAAATCTTAGTAATTTTGTAGCTGTTACTGTCAAATTGTCATCCTGGCTACTTGTTATTAGTGCCAGTTTTAGTCATTCACCAAGTTTTGCTGTTGCTCATTACATTGGGACAAGTAATTAATTTGAATATACAATCTACAGTGTTGATTGCCGGTGTTTATCCTGTAAAATATCACAGTGCTCAGTGGGATTGTGGACTGCAGAGAAAGAAGAAAGAAATTCCTATCTTTTTAACCTGGTTGTGATAAACAGAACTGTTAATTCTGCAGACCAGAAGTGGTGTGTTGCAATTAGTTATTATGTGAAGGAAGAAGCTATAGATTTCTAATACAGTGTGCTGATTGTTGACCAAAATTTCGCTTTCTTCATTTTTAGGAGCCAGCTCCTTTATATGAGCTTTCAATGCTTGCTTTAGAGGATCCCGAAAGTGGCTGGACAGAAGAAGATGGCCCAAAAGAAGGGCTTGCTGAGTACATTGTGGAGTTCTTGAAAAAGAAGACTGAAATGTTGAAAGATTACTTTTCTCTTGAAATTGATGAGGTGACTGCAGCTATTACTTCAGACAGTTAATGAATATTGTACTTGGCAGTGTTAGGTTTATGATTGGATTTGATCTTAAAGGTCTTTTCCAACCTAAATTATTCCATAATTCTGCATTTTGGTAACAGGTAACTGCAGTAGTTTGCTTGCAGTGCTTACCATTACTAAGAACCAGTTCCAGTAAGATTTAGATGGCATAACCCTTTCATTAAAAATGCCCAGGACTCATGCTGCCTTTAAGAAGGGTGCTACACAAAGTTTTTGTTTAATTAGTTTTCAAATCACAGAATGGGTTGGGTTGGCAGGCACCATGGTTGTTTCTTCCAATCTCCTTGCTCAAGCAGGGTCATCCTGGAGCACATGGCACAGGATTGTCTCCGGATGGTTCTTGAATATCTCCAGTGAGGGAGACTCCACAGCCTCTCGGGGCAATCCACAATTTAGTCATTGCTTCCATAACTAGAGTGCAGATCTAGTGCAGAACCAACGAGGTGTGCCTCTTAACCAACACTCAAGTCAGACAGGGCTGCAGCACCACTATGGCTCTCAATGAGTCTCATTGTGTGGCTTAATGCATCCCTTACTTTATACAAAAGTGAACAGCTTCATCAAGCCCAGGCACTTCATTTGGATATTTGCCTGGAAAGTGGTATCTCTGTACCCTAGAGCTAGAGGTCAAGGTTGAATTCAGGTCCCCCTGAGCTGAGTGGCTTAATCCATGCCTTGTGAAATTAAACACCACCACTAACTCTCTTCCTGCAATGTCTGTTGGCATCAGGCTTAAAAAACTCGTGAGGCTAAGTGAGTTTGGTAAGAATCAGTCTTACAATATGTAAACAGTTTTGGTGCATTTACTTCAAGAAAGAACTTTTTTCTTTTACTGAAGCAGCAGTGTTGCCTTGCAGGAAGGAAATCTTACTGGGTTACCACTTCTGATAGACAACTATGTCCCCCCGCTGGAAGGACTGCCTATGTTTATCCTGCGTTTGGCCACAGAGGTACATTCTTTCAACGATTTTATTAATGCACAATTACTTTTTTTACTTTACATATAAGCAATTCCAGCCTTCCTTTGCAGTTTCTGCAGCTTAAATGTACTGTTATATGTTCTAGATGCTTTTCTGTGGTTACTGATTAGTTGTGCTTTGCCTCTGCATTTATACCTACTGACTGACTGAAGTGTGATTTAAAATATGAGTGACTATGCCTGTGACTGACTGATTTAAAAGCCTGCATTCCTACTCTCTTTTTTCTTTCTATAACTTTAGCTTACCAGGACAAAAATGGCCAATACATTAATATGAATTTTCCATATTAAGAATCTCTGTCAAGTCTCTGACTGCTACCCAGATTCTATAAATTACTTTTTTTTTCTTGTAACAGGTAAACTGGGATGAAGAAAAGGAGTGTTTTGAAAGCCTAAGTAAAGAACTAGCTGTGTTCTACTCTATCAGAAAGCAGTATATAATAGAGGAATCCAACCCAACAAACTCTCAGGTACAAGAATACTGTAGCCAGTTCTATGAACAGATAACTAACAGAGAACTAACAACACTTCTGCTCTTTCAGATACAGACTTCTAATGCTAGCTCTTTCAGTGAACTGAATCAAGTAGCAGTGTGGCAAGATTCTGAAAGAATGTGGCTTACATTTTCTGAAGAATTATGTGTATCGAGGGAACCTTTCTACTTTGGGTACTGCAGTGTACTTAATAATATTACAAGTGTCCTTGGCCTCTGAGTTGGGAATGTATTTTTTATGCTATATTTCTATAGAAGAGTAAGGATGCATACAAATTAAATGTACAACCTGATTGTGTCTAAATGTCTGCTTAATCATTCAGTTAAGCTCACCCATTCTGCAAGTGACTTTACAAAGTTTAGAATTAACTTGACTGTATAGAATGAACTTCTCTAACACTAGCAGAATTTTACAATTGCTGTAGTCTTACATAATAAATTCTTTAAGGAGTGCTCTTTTTAAGTAAAAGAGAACTTCAGTTCAATTGTTTGTTCTTTTTTCCTGTATTTCAGAATGAAGATTCTGAGTCTGGTTCAACAACATGGAAATGGACTGTGGAACATGTGCTTTACAAAGCTTTTAGGACTCATCTTTTACCTCCTAAACACTTTGCAGAAGATGGCAACATTTTGCAGCTTGCTAACCTGCCTGACCTGTATAAAGTTTTTGAAAGATGTTGAGCAAGTAGTTATTAAAGACTGTTTCTTAAGATAGACACCGTTCATGTTACATTCAGTTTTACTTAGTAGAAGATAAAGCTGGAATCTGGATGGAGGAAAGAAAGAGTGTATTTAGTATCATACTAAACTACTAACATGACAGCAAGTGGTTTATTTTCCTTCTGTTGATCAAAGTATAAAAAGAATCATTTTAGCTTTGTCTAAACCCAACTGAAATCCCTAAAATAAAATCTCCACCTGCACTCTGAGTTTCCCTATTAACCAATCTGCTAACAATACACTTCTGCTGAAGAAAATTAACTGGGTTAAGTGAAGAAGATAGACCTTAATTTAGTTGAAATGTCAGCGCTTTAACTTTACTTGCTTCTGGAAATCAAAGTAGGTTGCATTCTTTTGTTTTAAGCATGACTGTTGTCTGAGAGTACCTGCAACATATGTGTACATACAAAGCACTTAAAATCATCTGTTACTGCAGGAGTTAGTCTTGTAGTATTTCAGTATTTGCCTTGCTGAAATAAGGCAAATCCCTTCCCTTTTAATCAAGGAGTCAGAGAATAGAAATGGGAATGCTCTGGCAGGTAGTAAATGAGCATGCACACATAATATTCATTGTCTCCAATTTAATGAGTTGGGCTTGGGCAATCTTACTTAAAAGGCTGTGTCCCAACAGGGAAAACATTTTTCTAAGTATGTCCAAGAAGCATCCAGCATCCAAACAAAAAGGAAAGCAAGCTTCAGTTTTGCAGTGTAAAGATTTCTGTTCCATTTGAAAGCAGCTCTGGTCTAAGCAGAAACATTAATGGTCTTGGATTGCTGAGGTCCCAAACCCTGCCTTACTTTGAGAAATACTCATGAAGGGCAGCACTTTGATAGGAGTCCAGAAAGTGTGTGCCCGCTTCAAAAAAGTGGGAGTTCTTAATAGAAAACCACAGTGTTCTAGAAAACGTCTTCTTCCTTCTGCTCCCCCTCTTTGATGACAATCCTGGCAGTGGGATAACTACTGGAGAATCATGACTTCCTTAGCCAGCCAGCCCAGCAAATGAAATCTGAAGTGAGCAACTGGCTTCAGCTGGCCTTAGCCCCATATTACTTCTGGCAAGAGGAGGCATAATGTGAAGAATATAGGAACTACTAATGGAAATTACATTTATATTGTGATTCCATTGTCTCTTGCCCTTGCTAGTGTGCTTGTCTTGTGATTTCAGCATACTGCTGTATCACTCTACTAAATCCAAATCACATGTAATGCCTAATATACCAAATAAGTAAATTTTATATTGAACATGAAAAGCTCCCTCTGTGGAATATCCAAAAGAACCTGGACTCTGACATGTACATGTGAGAAATATCTTCAGCTAAGCACAGGCATGCTTACATTGTATGCTAAGTGTGACAGCAGTCTGGTGTGCACTCTCATGCCAAGTAATCAATGCCAGCTCCTCATCACTGTTGTGCAGGCTGCTGAACCCCCACAAAATGAACAACCCCCAAAACCATAAATATATTCTGAATTATGGTCATTTTCTTCTGGTTTTGGTATTTTCCCCCCCTTCTGGTATTTAATGGAAGCCTGATTCCATAGTGCCAAGTTTCTGTCACAAAATGAAAAATACTCATAATAAAGCTGAAATAGCTTTTTTTTACTTCTAGTCTATATATTTCAGAGCTTTAAGCAACCTGACACAACTTACCTGACTTCCTGTGGGTAAAAAATGCAGGAAATATTTCTTGCAAAATATATTTTGAAGTCAAGATTGCAGTAAATGATCAATCAAAATATTCCTGTCATGGATACTTGACAAGCAGCTAATGGTATTAGTTTGGTCACACCTTGCTTGTGTTTCTTTCCTTTTAAATTCTTCACTCAAATCTGCTTCTTGAAACAAGACTTCTTAAATCTTATTTTCAAGCCCAATAAAAAGAAAACCCAACACATTACAAAGAGCACATAGCCACATTGCTGTCACAGTCATGTCAAGTGATCTGTCCATTTCCATGGGCCTTCACATGAACAATCACTTCATCTATACTAGAATCAAAAGCGACCATTTTTTTCTAGAAAAGGTCGGTGTAAAGTTCTTCAGATGTATTTGGGGCTACCCAAAGACAGCAGAAATATTCCTGGGAAGGGCAGGATTGAGAAATAGTTTTTGTATCAAATTTCCAGCTAGGTTTGAGGAGTGAACAAAATTATTCTGTGTTGGCTGTTTTAACTATTTTGACTTTTTCTATACTATAACTGATGCTTTTTAGATTTACAGGAGATGCAGCCTCTCATGGCAGCAACCAGAACTGTTTGTGGATGCACCAAAGAGAGTAACTTCCTTGGCAAACCACCCATGTATGAAAACATGGCATCTCAGTTAATATACAGAGAACCTGAACCATATACCACAGATGTATGAAGATGCTCGTTTAGGAGAAGCTTGTAAAATCTTTACCTCACATTTGCCAAACATAACTATTTATATTTTGTGCAACAAAATATCCCCCACCCCAAGGATTTTCTGTCACTAGCATATATGGCTTGTTTTTGTATTAATTTCCCTGATTTTTTTCCAAGTACTGAACTGCAGGAGGAAGCAGGCACTGAGAACAGTTTGAATTTCTTAGATACCCAGAGGAATTTCATATTGCAGATTGAGGAAGGTGTTCAAGTAATGAGTTGTGCACCTAGATGAAGTTCATAGGTTTAATGGAACCTTTAACTTATCCCAGATGCGTTTTTCTCATTGAGTTTAATCACAGAATTGTTAGGTTTGGAAGGGACTTCTGAAGATCACCTAGTCCAATCCCCCTGCCAAGGCAGGGTCATCTAGAGCAGGTAACATAGGAATGCATCCAGGTGGGTTTAGAATATCTCCAGAGAGGGAGACTTTAGAGGGAGACTCCATGAACTCCCTGGGCAGCCTGGCCCAGTGCTCTGCAACTGTCAATTTAAGGAAGTTCTTTCTCGTCTTGAGGTGAAACTTCTGTTTTAGTTTATGGTCATTGCTCCTCATCCTGTTGCTGGGCACCACCAAAAAGAATCTGGCACCACCCTGTTGGCACCTGCCAAGATATTTATTTGCATTAGTAAGATCCCCTCCCAGTCTTCTCTAGACTACAGAGGCCCAGCTACTGCAGTCTCTTCTCGTAAGAGAGATGCTCCAGACCCTTGGTTAGAAACATTCCAATGCTGTTAAATGACAGGGTTTGAATTTTTTTTGTCTTCTAATGGTTTCCTCTTACCTGCATCCTCTTGAAACAAATCTTGGCTATTCTGAAGAAATGTAAGGGATAAACTTGGCCCTGGCTTGTATTTTCGTTCAGCAATCCCGTAAGAAAACTTAGGAAGAGCATAATGAAACCAATGCAACAAAGATGTGACATGCCACTACCACTAGCATGGCCTCCCTACAGGAAAACAACATTGTAACACATTTTGCACTAAATCTATGCAAACTGGAATCCTTATTACCCACATACACAGGAGTGGTACGTGCAGATTTTCTGACAACAAAGCAATAAAATATCATAATGCATTACTCATGTTTAAACATTTTTATTTTAGAAAGTGAACATATCCATTAAAAAAAAAAAAAAAGAAAATGCATGGAGTTAAAAAAAAGTAAACATAAACTAATGACAAATTGCAATAACATAAAATAATTTTATCTAGTGAGACCCAACAATTATTAAATATACTTCCACCACAGAGAAGTTTTACTTCATTATATTACCAGTCTCTTGATTAGGTACACAAGACAACACTTTCCAGTAATTACCTAGTCATTAGAAGATCAACTTCAGGAATCACTGAATAATAAAATACATTGTGGACAAATACTTTCATACCATCTGGGAGGCAACCTAATATACATATGTCAACAAGGTACATCTTCATGAGGTATTACAGTACACGGGAACCGTTCCCTTTACTTTCTAATGAGTAAATTCCCCTGTCAGCAGCTCCACCAGCAAGTCAGCCACAGACTCTGTTGCCAGTTTCCAAACCCCAACAACTTCCTGCAGACATTTTCTTTCTGCAACAGATTACACAAGTCAGCATGAATGAAGATGGGAGTGGAGAAAACAAATATTGTAAACAGGGAGGCTGAAAAGGTCATCTACTCTTCCAGGTGAGCACTAGAAAATCTCAGAAAGCTTCAGTTTCTTGAGAACATTTAGTACCTCCCCTAGCTTGAGCTTTGCTGTGAATGGTGAAGTAAAAGCACGGGGCAAAATAATTCCTGAAGTAAACGAAGTAATTTCCAAAATAAGGAAGTAATATCATATTTAATCAAAGTACTACAAAAATCTTAAGATGAAGCTGCTCCTAGGTAACCCATTTGTAGTATTAAATAGACTGAGTAGGGGAAATACCAAAGTAAGTTTGCCCATGAAATCTTCAGGCATATTTGTCCTAGACTTGACTAAAGAAAATCTCTTCCTAGCATTCTTGAGCTGCCATCTCCAAAGAAGTATCTCTCTCCACTGCCAAAAAAAAGGAGTTTTTACACATCTGGTCCACCATTGTCCTTCCAGGACAGCCAACAAATAAATGCAGAGGATGCCAACTCCAGGCTCTCAAGAGCTTGGCAGGATTTTCTTTCTGAAGGCTGCTAAGAGAGACAGACTAAGTTCAAAAATTATGAACTCCAAAGAGTTAATGCATTATTTAATTTGTTTGGGAATGAACTAGGAAGAAAAACATACCTTTAGGAATATTCAGTTTCTATGCAAAGGAACTTACCTGCTTTTTCATATTTGCTATACAATTGGCTTTTCACTGTCTTGCTTTTCTTCAGAGTCTTCATCAGAACCTGAAAAGGAAGACAAGAATGCTCTAGATCAATTGAGAGAAGTAAAAAGACAGACAAAAGGGTTTAGGGTTTTTTTTGGACAAATTACTCTGAATTTCTTTCATTTCTTGGAATAGCATATCTACCTCCTTTTGAAGACCAAATTGTTCAGAAATTGAATAAATTTATTCTTTCCAGGTTAATTTTCCACTTGCTACCTCCAGAATGGTTACTTGGTAACCAAGTCTGATGTTGAAGATAAAGGGTCACCCCATATAAAGAAGTGGCTCCAGGGTATGTCTCCAGATATGTGTAGCTTCAAGAAAGGCAAAAAGAGACAAACATGCTGAAAATTCAACAGAGCCCATTTTAAATGGCACCTCCTAAAAGCAAAGATTTGTTTTTAGAAATGCTGCCATATCAGCAGAGAGTTTTATTCCCTTGTGCATGGTCACAGGGAATAGTTTATCTCTAAATATTTTTCAAAACCATATGTATGGCAAAGTGACCAAAAACTGCTCTCTTAGAACAATCCATATTTTGTCTTCTCAGAAAGAAATGCAGATTTTTTAAGAAATATTTTAATTATGAGCTATTTTTTTCTCTACATTATCTAGCAGTTTCACTTTATGACTACCAATGTGTGCGTTTTAGCTCAAATAGATTCACTTGACTCTTTTGCTTCTCATACCCATAAAGGGTGCTTAAACAAATGTACTTGGCAGTCAGGGCAGACCTGGAGAAAGTGCCAGAGCTGTTACTGAATCCCGTTTGACAAGCTGAAAGTAACGACACACCTATGGTCAGCACACGCATCCTGAGACATAACACCCTACTGCACAGGCAGCACTGACCCAGACAACGTCAGGAAAAACACGTTACCTCTGCTTACACTTCCTTTCACACTCTAGACCCTGCTGCTAAAAAAAACCCCCCAAAACCCCACGCTGAACATCTGAGTCCAGTATAATACTTCCAACCATTATTCCTCAAAACAGACCCATAGTTTTAGCTAAAATCCATTTTCACTTTGAACCATTGGTTATACTCGACATTAATGCTCTGTGACCCCTAGATGGAGCTCGAAGTCATTCACTAAGCCGAGATGGTCAACATTGAGAAACCAGAGACAGATATGAGAACGAAAAACATCACTGACATGTATAAAGCTATAATGCTAGATAGGCAAACTTAGCTGTAGCAATTAGCAGATATTATTTTAATTATATTGCATAATACAACACAGCTTTACAGAAGAGGTTTACATAGGGGAAAAGGACTGATATAGGATTTGGGGGCTCACACTGCATTCTCAGGTAAATCAATTCAATTCATAAAGAAATTACTCATTTCCTTGAAATGCTGGCAAACACATTCTTAAATCTTCAAGTATTTACATTTATTTTTGACTTAATCAACTCATACCTCAACTAGAGCCAAGCACGAAATGCAGAATTAAGATGTAATTAACATTACCCACAGGTGAGCCTTTTTATACAGAGAGGGCTTTTTCCTATTATTATGAGAAAAGAAAAGAACCTCTGATTGAAACTTCAGTTTGCCTTATAGCAGTTTTGGGTTCATTGTCTATCCTAAGCTAGTATAAAGCTCCAAGTTTAGGCTGGATTAAATAGTGAATTGCTGCATAAATGCTATTGCTGGGAGATAAGAGATCACAGAGTCACAGAACATCTCAAGTTGGAAGGGACCCACAAGGATCACCTGTGGCAGAAGCAAACCATAACTGCCTTCTTTCAGTTATGGCGCCATTTTCTTTCAGACTTACCTTGTTTTTTACTCAGAACATGACTTAAAATACACTGATCACGTGTATTGTGTCTCATCTAGTAGGTAGTAACTAAGGTGAATTACTGACTAAAAAAGAATCTTGCATTTTAGGACGGTAAACTACACTTTTTATTTAAAAAGAAAAAAATTTTTCCCTTCCCCCCTTACCCTCTTGCAGGGGGGTGAAATATGCAGGAGTTTAAAGTGAATACAAAAAAATCATTCACTAAGCAAACATAACTACCTGCTACAGACTCAGGAGGAGAATAGAACTGCCCATCAGAAAGGACTCCTGGGTGAAGAAGAGCTGCTCGTTCTGAAGCATCCTGTGCTATCAAAAATCCTAAAGGGAAAAACAAAAACAAACCCAAAAATAATTCCTCAATGCTAACACATAGCATCTTAAAGGTCAAATACTGATGAAAAATCTTGAAGATTGATGTATTATATTAGCATTTCTAACAAGTTACTTCTTTAAATAAATATTTTTTTAAAGGATCAACAATTAATTTAACTTTTATGTCTTCTATTTGACTTCAGGCAGCTCACTTACACACACTAGCAAAATAGATACTGCACACATGAATTAAGGAATCTTTCCTTTTACTATGTGCAATTACATTATTAGGCTGCCATATGTAAATTTATCAATATTCACCAGCTAACTAAAACTTCTGAAATATACTTTTAATGATCGGTGAGGTGCCACACATAACCAAATAAATTATTTTCTCGCTTTGCCACTCTGACTCTTCATTAATGCCTTGCTTTCACCTATCTGTCTCAACATACTTAGTTTCTGTAGCCTTCATGAAGTATTTGCATATGTATGGTGGAATATTTTCTTTGTCTGTGAATATTCAATATGAAAAAATGCAAAGTTTGTCAACTGGTTAGATTTCTTATCTATTTAGATAACAGTGTGATGCAGCTCTAGTTCCTCATTCCCTCAAAAGATTAAAAAGTTACATGAAGTTTCTTTTTCTGCAGGCAAAACCTACAGTTCTCATTTAACTGTTCTTTCTCGGACTGGTGAAAAAGAAGAGGGAAGGGATCAAAGTAGAAAGACTGCATTCACAGCACATAGAAATGGAGGCATCCATGCCCATGTAAAGTTTTTGGATTTACCTAACAGATAAACATGCCCTTTCAACAGAGTTTCAGACTGTATTTCAGGTAATGACGCATAAATAACAGGTTGGCTGTTATAACTACTCTCCTGCTGTTGAAACTCACGAAGCATCCGTAAGCTTTCTTTTCCTCACTGCTCAAGCAATACTCTCTTTCAACTAAAACAGTGGGTTTCCTCCATTTGGTTGAATACATTGAGTGTCAGATGACCTGGTGCCTCATCTCAAAGGCTGAAATTCATACTTCCTCTGGTCTCATTCTCCCTGTGCATGAAGCAGACTCTCCACAACACTTCTTTGCTTTCCCCTTTCTACCTCAAAAGAAGGGTCAGTGACATTGAATTAGTTATTGTGTCTACCTTTCCTATAAGAGAGGCCAGACACTTTATGCATTACCCAAAAATAAAGTTTTACAAGCCCAAGTCAGTTAAATTTTCATATCTTAAGCATACAAAATTAAATGCATTCCTAAGTGCTTGACAAATGCTGATCTGGCCCTTGTAACTTTTAAATTTGCCTCTCTAAATTATTAAAACCTCATTTCTTTGAAGGTATGTGTTCCTTTCCCAAAAAAGGAAAAATCATGCCATATGATTGAATTTTTTCCTCAGCTCTTCAAATTTTGAGAAGCTGAAAGCAGCCTTCTTCCTTCTGCCAGCTAACACGGGATCAAATGTTGCCAACTGCAGTGACTGAGGGGAAATATCACAAGCTTACTATTTTCTTCTTCAGCTTCTTGTGGTAACACTTTAAAGTCCAGGAACCAAGTTTCAATCCAGGCAAGTATGAAGGATATGATGGGCAGCACATAGCCAAAAGCACCCTGTGAGAACAGCTAGAAGGAAAGAAAACATTACAGAAATTACCCTGATGAATCTTGCTTTTAAGAAAACAACAAATAAAACAAACATTTGATTAGAATATATACCTGTGAAATAATTACTTTTGCTAATAAAAAGGCACTGGTCACTGCTGTTGTAAACTGAAAGAGATAGAACAGATAAACTAATAAATGGATTTAGTTTCTTATTTCTGCCATAATCTATTAGTTGCAACTTTAAATATTTACTGACAACAGCAAGATCACATAGATTAATAAAACATAACAAGCATGATACAATTAACTTAAAGTGCTATTAAAAAAACCTCCTTAACAGAGATAACTTTTAATACAAACAGCTCCAAACATTGATTTCCACACAGCAAATAGCATTTGTGTAGAATCTAAGCTGCCTAAGTTATGTAAATTGTGATCTTCCTGTATAATGAAGATAGTGTACTTTTTCACCACATCCCTTAAAAAAAATCCCAACTATTTATGTGACTGGGAAAAAAGCAAAGAGCAGTTTTTCCAAAAGCTTTTCTCGAAATCAAAATATCCAAATCAAAATATCCATTTCAAACAACAAAACATCTTTCTGGGAATAAACTGGAATACATTCATTAAGTGATATTTTGAAAAATTTGTCTCTTTGAAGACTTGATACTCCCTGATGCATGTAAAAAATTGGCAGGTTGGATAAAATATCTACAAAACCCCCAAAACCTGAGAAAGCAGTGAACAAGTACTGTTCACATAAGCAAGGCCTCTGTATCTTCTACTGCATTTGGGTCCAGCAATTCTTTAAATAAACGCAGAACCTAACTAACTTCTGTCAGTCACAGGTAGGATGTTAAGATAAAAGGCTTTAGAAAAATCTTCAGTGAAGCTTTACATATCTAATTGCTTGCTTACCACGATGGGTTCACTCTCACCTCCTCACAAAGAAGAGCATCAAGTTGTAGGATTAAGAAATTCTCTAAAGCTACACAACTATGAGCAAGGACTTTTAAGAGGCATGCATTTAAATATAAGCACAATCAGAGCAGCAGCTACCATTATGTATGTTTGTGCCATGCTAGTAACACAATCTATAAAAATCATGTCATGTAGTCTCAGAATACTAAATAAACTGCATGCTACTCACTTGAAGAAAGTTACACATGAACATGTTCTACAGGCACCTACCACAGTTTAAGGAAAAAAAAGCCTGATTTACAAAGCGCTAAGGCAGCAATACACCTGTTGTATTACAGTCTATAGCACTGACTGGTGGATGCATGAATTTTTCACCAAAGTTTGCATTCTTTGTCATCCACACAGTACAGCTGCATTAAAGACATTGGCTTCAATCCACTGTGGTTGCCTACAGTTCTTGAGAACTTCCTTTTTAAGAAGGGATGCATATTCAACATTTTGTATTGAAGCATGAAGCAATACAGGTGCTAGTGTTAAATGCATGGCACCTAAAACTTTAAAAGTAAGAATGTGGGAGTTAATGGACACCTGAATCTCTGGTACAACAATGCCAATTCTTGTTTTTGAAGATGGTTCACTATTTCAAATGCAAATATATTTCCAACATTCATTAACAAGTTAGAGATAACAAGTAGTTATGACTAGTCATCCATACTTGATTAAAAATAAATCTTCAATTTGTATTAACATGATACCTAATAACAGCAATACCCACCATGCTATTAAATTCTTGTCTTTAGGCTGAAAATCTTCCAGAAAACAAGCTTTTAATTTGTTACTCTACAACAAATTTTTATATATACCATCAAGATGGTTCTTAACATACAAGCGTTAAGAGACATCTAAAATTTTGTCTGTTTGATCCATTCTAGGAAAAACTCCATTATGCTTGGCTACTACTCACAGCTATTGCCCACCAATGGCGCAGTCTGCACATTGCATATGCAAGTATTAACACCTTAAACCGAAAGACTGCCAGTAGCTATAGAGAGAGGAAAAAATATTGGTTGGTTAATTCAGAATACAGAAGAACCACAATATTCTCAGCTCACTGAAAAGACTAACTGCTAACAAAACAACTTAAAACCGGACAGTCTAAGTTCTGTTACCAAGAAACAAGTTTGAATGTGTGCTTATAAAACAGAAATAGAAGGTAATTTCCCATTTGTAATGCAAATAGCAACATCCAAATGCCTACATAGGCTCAAATATGCAAGCATGTGCAATTCCACAAATAAGTTAGAAACATAAGAAAGTATGTTTATGATCCTTTCACTTGACTGGAATCTAAGCAGTTAAATCTGAGTGCAGTTAATCCAGCAAATACCTTAAGCATCATTGTGCATCTCACTGATCTTAGTGGTGTGCTACTACTAGTATTTCTTGAAATAATAACATTGTAACAATCAATTATTCTTTATGTAGGTGCCTGCAATAGCAACTCATTCTATTTTGCAGTAGAGAAAGGTAAATTATGGTATTTCTAGGCCAGAAAATTAAATCAATAGCAGACAGATGAAATCTCTGAATCAGGGACCCTGACCTTCCATTTTCTGCTTTATTTTTTGATATCAGATTGTATCCAACTTTTTTTAAAAGTTGTGTTCAGAATCAAAAAATTGTGAAACAAATGCTTAAAAATGAAGAGAAATCAAAGACAGCCATGGCCAGAGGTATGATAAACCCATTTAATCTTATGCAAATGTGTAGTAGAAACAGAGGAAATCCTGTGAAAGCCCACAAATAATTTTGCAGAATTCAATGTTCTAGTCTCTTCCTGGGGAACAGAAGTCTATTATTTTGCATTACATGTTCTTAACCCTTGGTTCAACTACCAGATAAAATAATTTCCAGAGCATCAGAATTTACAATATAACATATAATTTACAGATAACAATTTTTGCCTCCTGCAGTATGGTATATAATGGAGAACCTGCCAGCCAAACAATGAGAAAAGGAGAAGTAGCATAGTCTGCTAGCTTATGAAATTTCTGCATCCAGTACGTAAGTTCATTTGACACAGCAAATGTCCAATGCAGAAGTAAGGACGGGTTTTTACACCAGTTTCAAATAGAGATTCTGAATATAGTCATCAATATAAAATGACTGATACCAAACCAAGTCATCTCTGCAAGGCAAACAAGATCTGGTAGAATTAACACTCTTGTCCTTTAGAAGAATTGTAAAGAAACAACTTTTGCTCGGGCCGTGTAGCGCAAAATGCATTGCAATGACAGAACTAGAGCTTTGCTTAAAGAAAGACATTTCCTAATGCAAGAGTTCCTCTCATGTGCCTAAGGTACTTATATATAGTAAAGGAGAATCACACTTCATGCCATCTCTCTTTGCTATTTGAGTTAAAACACAGAACTTTCAAAAAACCTGCCCCATGTAGGCCAACCTGGGAACAAGTCTTTCCTCATTGCAACCACCTTATACACGAGGAAGGACAAAAGACATCAGTTTAAGTAAAATGATTTTAGAGCTGGAGGACTATGGGACTTGTCCTCTTAATTAATTACCTTATGTTACATCAGACTCACATTCTTGACTAGGTTTTCCATCTGCTCTTCGATGCATCCCAAAGCTAAAGATGCAAATTAACTGGACCTACGCATTTCTATCCACAGGCTCCATGAGCCTGCTGCCAGAGTAGGACTGGGCAACCCCTAGATGGGTGAAACTTGGCACAAGCCCTTCCAGTTTAAATGATCAAGAAAAGATCAACCCTTTCACAAGACTCAAACTAGAAAACATCTGTGGAAGGAGGAATGGGAAAACTATACTTTTGCTGGTCTTTCTTCTTTTTTTAAGAACACTTACAAATATATCAAAATATGAAGAAGAGTAGTCATAATGTAGGACTTCTTTCTCTAAGGTAGTTTCAATGCCTCCTTTTACCTACAAAGGAACAACACACACAGCTTCAGAAAACAAAATACAAAGAAAAGTGAAGGGTAAAACTAATAATTCCCCATTGATATACAAAAAGATCATTAAACTAAATACACAAGAGCTGTATGCTAAGAATGGTAATGTCAAGACTACTGTTGTTATCTGTTTTTCATTATCACATTGACTTTTCGAAGTGAAAACATTTAAGATTATCATCTGGTCTAGGCAAGCTACATTACAGACTAAAAGTAAACAAGTTGTTGAAGGAAGAAGAAATGATTAATTGTTAAGGACTGTTACACAAACTCACAAAGCATTTTATGTCTGATAAGGAGAATCAAAACAGCTGATCAAAAATCCAACCAAAACCCACTTCTAGTTAGTCACATGTTGGCAAATAGGAAACAGAACAGAAACTGAATTCATATTTCAGATCTTCTCCTTATCAGCACACAATTTGTTAAGAAAGTGGAGCAAAAAGATCCACAATAAAAAACACAGAAGCTGCAACTATTAGACTAATCTCCCACAAATAACTAACATCCAAATTTAATTTTTCCATTTGCTGAGGAGATTCAAAATTACATGTTCCTTAGCCATCGTGTTTCTTTCCAGTGGAAGGATTCTACCATTCAAACTGGCCTTGTAAGAAAATAATTTAAGGTGTGTAGGGTCAGAGAATGAGGAGTATCTATCTTTAATTGAAAATTAAATGCCTCAATGTCCAACTTCTATATTTTTAAATATGCAATTCCACAATAAAGCACTGCATGAAACAGTTACGTAAAACAACACCAACAGAAGGCTTTGAGTTCGACTGTTGTAATCTTTTTAAGGAAAGGAGATACCAAAGCACGCCAACAACATATGCTCACCACCTCAAAGCAATGCAGTCTAGACACTTCCACACTTTTCCAGCTATACTGCTGGACAGGGTTTTCCTGAGATTAATCACTCCAACTCCAAATTTCTTCTATTTCTTTACCTCTCCCTCCCCTCTAAGGCTACCTGACAAACCACTTTCTAAATACAGTGTTCCCCTGGTTGCTCTACTGCATCAGGTGTGATTATGAGTTCCCAGAATAAATAAGGAAGATCAGCTCCCCCCACTCCAAGCTGTTCATCACCGTGTGGCTGTGTGAGCACTATGTTAACGTAAGGATGAACAGAGACCTATGGAAGCCTTGACTTTTGCTCACAATGCCATGTTGCTACTCACTGAAACATTTAACAATAAACTACACCACACCTAAAGAAACTGGATAAAGGCAACAAAGTGAAAACAATGTTTACAGAACTCTCATTGCAATTCTCACGTCCTATTACTTATGCACCAATGACATACAGTCCTAACACAGTGCTATTTGTGCATAACAAATAACAATTTATGCAGTAATAACTTTGCTATTTGCTATTTTGCTAACAAACAAAACAATTCAAAGAATAACAGAACAGAAATCCTAATCACATGTCAGATCACAGATATAAAATTTTAGCTTCTAATATTAAGACAAAAACCTGGTTTTCATTCTTGCTGATATGTGGCAGTATAGGATGCTGGTTCATAATATGTTCTCCTGAAAATAAAGATTTCCACAAAAAAAACTGCTATGATCTTGAGGTCCCTTGATGCTGTAGCATTCAAAATGAAACATCATGGAGTTGGTAGCATTTTTTATTCAAACTCCTCAATATTCTGAAAGCACTCATCTGTACTCTGAAGCCTCAACAAGAGATATAAACCCACTCTGTTCCTCTTAGTCGTACAAGCTGTTGAGAAACTGGCCTAAAAAAAGAACTGCATCAGAACACTATGCTACAACTGTTTTTCCACCTAGAGAGAAAACAGAAAGTCCAGTCTCAAAATTACAGCATTCAGGCAAGCAAAATCTGCTTTCTCAAATTAAATCAGAATGCGTATTTTTCACTGTATTAATGTACTATTGAACAGTCAGCTCCTGAAACTTCACAATGTCAAATTAATAAACAAGGTTATTTATCTAGTAAAGGAATGCTGACAAAAAAAATCTACTGAAGATCTTTCTTGTCTAGAAAAGGGATTCTTCACTAGTGTGCCGTTTCTTAAATGCAAACTTTAGATTATAGCTTAAAACCAAGCTCAAGAACTAGGATACTACTTATGAAAGAACAACAAATAAGCTATCCTATTGCTTTCTGGAAAATTTAGGAGGATGGCTTCATTTACCAAATTACAAATGCTGGTGTTAAAAGGCAACAACTGTGGAAGTTTATGTCGTTTAAATGCACCCTGCCATACACAGCGTATAACACACCAAGTTTACGTCAAAGAAGATACATCAAAACAAACAAAAAGTTTGGGCCATGGGAAGTTGTTTCAGAGACTAACACTTCAGTGAAATATCACTGACTTAAAGTTACTCAGAAGGCAGTCTTGAATCCTGTTAAAATTCACACTTCTTGTTAAATTCAAAGATGTACAGGAACTTTTTTGTTCACTTGATGCCTGAAGAGTTCACTGAATTTCCAACATTTTTTTCAGCATGGTTCACAGACTACAGAAACATCTAAAGGTTTCATAATAAGAAGATAAACGTGTTTCCTATTGAATAAAACTAGATGCAGTTGAGTAGATACTATGTTCATGAAAGCATAAAGTAATAGCTGTGTAAATTAAAATAGATACAAACAACAACTTTGGAGAGAAAGGAGCAACTTATTGACCACCTCTGAGTGAGTAACTACTTATGTAATGGCTAAGGGTAGGTACTAAAAAGACAACTCACATTTAATTCTATTATCCACAGTAAGGTTATGAATAAGAGATCAAATGTAACAAACAAACAGAAAGTCCTTCTGACATCTGATATGCCTTTCTTCTCCCTGCCTTCATAAGACTCAATCCTTGCCATCAGCTGCGTTGGGTTGATAGAGTGGACATCCCGCAAGGAAGGACAAGATTCCACACTGCTACTGTGAGCATTTTCTGCATCAGCTGGGACCCGATTCATCCTGGGTTTGCTTAGAGTGGTCTTCTTCCAGTTTCACCATCACTAGAAGCCTGATCCATATAGGAAGAATTTCTAAAAAAAAAAAAAAAAAAAAACCAAACAAACAAAGCCAAAACACATTAGTCATCAAACCCCCATAATTCCAAGAGGTATTTTCATCCTATGATGTCAATTCTCTTTTTGCTAAACTGATGACTAAGAGAAGTAGTCAAGTAGGTCCTAGAAATTGTTTCTAACACGGTATCTAGTTCCTCTTCATCTCTCAGAGGATTTGTGAAGCAAGAGAATTAATTTTCAATTAGACTTTGAAAGAAGGGAGCATTGCCTAGATTTAGAATGGTCATTTCTCCACATTGTTAGAGTGAGACCATTAAGCAAAATGAATAAAAAGCATGATGCTGTGCATCTTTAAGGTTTTCAATACTGATTTAAATGCTCTCAATAAACAGGAAGACAACTTAAAGGAACTTCCACATACAATTCCTGAAAAATGGCAGTGTCATCCAGATGCTAGCACATGCAGAGCTGACACAAAAGATTAGAAGTCCATTAAAGTCCCTGAATAGTGTAGCAATCATTCTATAAAGCATATACACTCCCATTTGCTCTGTAAATTCAGCTGCTATAGCAACTTACATTGCCAAACAGTTTCTCCATGAAAAAAGTGTGTGTAACCAGTGGTTAAAGATAATGCAATTACCCTAAGTCTCTTCTGACTACAAAGCTTTTAAAATAATTTTCAGGCTGAATTTCCTATAAAAGTGGAGCAGTTTGATGCATGATTCACTCAAATCCTCTGTGAGAACATTTGTCCAATTAAAGCTTCTAGAAAGAGTGGACTCAGAAGGTCACAATAGTTTCATGGAAACACACAGAAAATTAATTTTTATGCAAAAAAAAAATTAAAGCAAAATGCTCAGAAGACTAAGCTATACATCCTGCATTACATCAGACAAGTTTTTGTAACACTGGGGAAATAGCTTTTTGAAATTCAAGAATAAAACTTTGCCTCCTCATGTATGGATTGTCTTTTAGTAAATGGCAAGACACTGAAACTCTTCCCACTTCTGTTTTTAACAGTGTTTCAACTCCAAAGCTGCAAGAACACAGCCAAAGCCCAACTCGGGATCTGTAACACACCACTAGGCAAACACAAGGGAGGATACAAGGACACAGGGGAAAAGTAAAGCAGCGAAAGGAGCTGCCAGAGCACACACATCACAGCTGACGAAGACACAGGAATGGTCAATGTCTAGGTCAAGTCACAAAGAACAGCCTTCAGGGAGTTCAAAGCACCAGGCAAGGGTGGACAAGCACAATGCATCCTTAAATCTTCCTTGTTTCTACAGCAGCTGCTTGAAACACGGCTCGCAAAGGGCTGTAGAGGAGGGAGACATATGTGGTGTGTGTTTGGTCAGGTGTCTTGAGTGCTACAGGGAACTTTGGGCCACTTGAACCTGAGGGTGTGAGTGGAATTACTGCACTCCAGTGCTTTAAACAGCACTTGCTTTGTGCTGAAAACCCACCCTCACACTAAAGTGCCCTGCAATGTAACAGCAGGCCATAGGAGAACGTTTGGGATGAGATATAAACCTCACACCAGGCCATCAATGATCATAATTAAAAACAAAAGAAAAAGACAAGTAACACCTGAACCTCCAAAAAAATTTCCACCTACATTGGCTAAAATATTTTTATTTTGATGTGTCACTGAGTGCCAATTAGATAGGAAGTTGTTACTTCCAGTCTGGATTGTTGCTAGATACAGCACAGTATAGGAATACAATTAGTACAGCCAGAGCTAATTCAGGATGTGCTAGTTCAGCATCCATTTGCCTTGTGAGGCCCTCTGCAAAGAGAAAAGCATGGCCTTAAAATGCACTGGCTACCAGTTTGTTTTCAAGTGTCACTCAAAATGTCAGATTCAGATTATAAATTCCATGTACTACGAAATCCTTGCTACTAACAGACTGTTTTTTGCCTCAAAGCCCTCTTGACAGGGGATACTCACAGTAAGGGAATTTGTCTCTAGCCTTGCTCTCTCTACTGATCCATCAGATCCATGCTTGGACACATGGCAGGGGCTCTCGTCACACTAAGCTGGCATCAAAACGTTGTGATTCTTAAACTGAACACACATAGCTTGGCATCTTTCTGCACTCATTGCATCAGCTCTGCAAACTGATTAATCACAAAGTGTGTGCTAGAGGACTGTTTCCCATAGTTTCTTTCATTAATTAAAATTAAAAGTTCCTTTGTTACCTGAATGGCATAATCAGTCATTTCATCACACCAACATTCTTAGATAGTTTCAGGTGGGTGCACAAAAAAAAACAACTTAAATCCTTCTTTGCAGCTGTCTTACAGGCACGTAGGGGCTATTAAAAAGCAGCACCTCCCTTTTAGTGTTGGATGGTGACTTGGCCGGACACTTTCATACCCATCTCAGCCTTACCAGCAAACTTCTCCTTCCTTGCACTTCCAAAACACCAATCATGCTCTGGCTCTCGTGCCCATTATGAGTTTGCAGTGGAAGTGAGCTCTGCTCTTCCCTTCACGCCTTTTCTCCAAGGGTCCTTGCCTATACAAAAGTGCCTGTGCTTGGAAGGGCTTCAGGCTTGCAGCCACCTGAGCAGCCACCACTTTTCAGCTCTCCATGTGGGCAATACAAGCACCAGGCATGCACACGAGTGCTGCTCATGCACCCCTGGCCAAGAAACTCAGTGGTGGAACAAGTTTAAAGAGGCAAAAAAGATGTGTTTGTTATTGAGATGTGTCATAATTTTGAAAATACTGCACAATTCTTTTGCATGTGACCGTTACTGATACTCATTCTCACTCTTCAGGAAACAGGGACTGCTTGGCCTGAATTCATACTGCCACATTACTTGAGTTTTTGCATCCGAAGTGATACATGGCATTGGTTACTGTTCTTCTAAAAACTAAAATAATTTAGAATCAAAGAAAAAAATAATTATAAACTGGGTGTGAGAATGTTTGGGGTTTGGGTTTTTGAAAGCCAAAATCCAAATTCATGCAGAAAAAAATTCATCAGCAAATAAAGAGAGAAAATCACATTCTTACAATTTTTTAGGGTTTTTTTCTAGAAAGAACCTTCTTGGTGCATCAGTCAGTTACCTACTTTCCTGTTTCTGGTAAAGGCTAATATTTTATTGAAAAAACCCTGAAAAATATCTACGTCAGTTACGTATTTTCAATCTGTGGGTTGACCCAGTGTCTGCCTCTAATTTAAAGGAGACTGGGTTCACCGGGCACCCTTTCTCTTGGTTCCAGGCAGTCCCACTGCTTGAGTTATTCTATATGGCAGGCTTCAGGGAGGAAGTGTGGTCAAAACAAATATGCCTTATGAAGAAGTTATGTTTACAGACCAGCATGTTCATTTCCAGCAGAGCCTGGGTAGAGGACACTCACCAGGAAGATAAACAGCCCATAATTCATAATATTCCAAGAAACTCTATGGGCAAATTTGCCTGGAGAGGTGGAGTTCATAGCAACTATGTTGGATACAAGCTGTGCCAATAACTCCTTGCCACAAAACACGTGAGACAGAAATCTGTTTTCCCCATGCAGTCCCACTAGCAAATGACTCTCCACAAGATGTAGGGAATTTGCAATGTTCTGGCTCTGGCTTTGCCAGACTTCAAGTGGTGGTTTTTCAAGTGAAACTGAGGATTGCATTAATCTGCCCCTGGCTACACCTGCACATTGTGATAACGCTTGTGAACATCTGTTATGAAACAGTCAGAAAAATAAAATCCCGTTTCCAGTTATATCTTTTGTGTTACATGCCTTTGAAAGCATTTTTGAAGCTAAAAAAACCCCTGACATTTCAGGCAAATAACAGTCTTATTGCTATTTGACTCATTATGAGTGCAGAATAAAATATTCAGTTGGAAGGGACAGAAAACAGTCACATAGTCAAACTGCCTGACCACTTCAGGACTGACTGAAAGTTTGAGTATGGCAATAAGGGCAAAGCCCAAACGACACTTAAACACTGACAGGCTAGGGGCATCAACTCCTTCTCAAAGAATACTCTTCCGTGGCTCGACCACCCTCTTGGTAAAGAAATGTTTCCCCATGTCAAGTCTGAATCTGCCCTGATGGATACAACTTTCAGCCATTCCCACATGCCCTGGAACTGGGTGTTAATGAGAAGAGATCAGCAACCCCCCTGTCCATTTCACCACTTCAGAAAGCTGCAGAGAATAGTGCGGTCACCCCTCAGCCTCCTTCTCCCCTAACTAGATAAACCCTGTGTCTTCAACTGCTTCTCACAGGGCACCCCTTTCACCAGCTTCAGTGCCCTCCTCTTGGACACATTTAAGAACGTTCCCATCCCTTTTCAATTTTGGGGCCCAGAAGTGCACACAGTACTTAAAATGAAGTTGCAGCAGTGCTAAATAGAGTGGGATGATCTCGCCTTTTGACCAGCTGGTTGTGCTGTATTTGAAGTTTTGCCACTGCCAACTTTGAGCCTGCTGTCAACCAGCATCCCCAGACCCATTTCTGTGGGGCTGCTCTCCAGCCACTCTCAAAAGTTGTACTTGTGGAAGGTACTGCTCCACCCCTGGTGCAGAGTCCAGCATTTGCTCTTGTTCAGTTTCATGTCATTGATGGTTGTTCAGTACTCCAATCCATATGTATCCCTCTACAAGGCCCTCAAAGGTGTCAACAGCACCTCCCACTTTAGCATCATCTGCAAACTTGCTAATAGTGCACTCAACTCCTGCCTCCAGATCATTAATCAAATTTTGAATAGAAATGGCCTCGGGATTGAGCCCTGAGGTGACTGACCTCCAGCCAGGTGTAGCCCCATTCTCTACAACCCCTTGAGCCCTGCCTTTCAGCCAGTTTTTCCAGCACACCATCTACCTGCTCACTTCACAGTCGGACTTGTCCAGAAGGATGCTGTGAGGAACAGTACCAAAAGCCTTAATAAAATCCAGAGAAACTACATTCACCGCCTTCTCTTCATTCACTAGGCAGGTGAAATAACAGAATCTACAAGCTTATTGAAGTGTCAAAACATTTAAAAGGAAAATAAAAGTACTGAAATAAGAATCCACATTAGTATATTTGTGATATACTTTCTCCTCCCTTTCCTGGATTTCAAGAGATGTAAGATTTTAATGTTTTTTTCTGTTCTTCATAACTGCATTTATTTACTCAACTACCACTAAAATATTTAGCTAAGTAAGCTTTCTATGCTGACCTATTCAAATTCATAGACAACAGTGTAATTTCTTCTGGAAAAAAAAAAACCCTGAAGTTTGCATCTACTTAAATTAAATGTGTGTTTTGCCTTTTTTTTTTTAAACACTTAATTGTTATGGCCAAAACTCAAGCTTACTAACAGAGAATTAAATTCTCAAACTTCCTAGTGAAATAAAGATTTTACACTTCTTAATAATATTAACTAGCATAATAAGTGAAAAGTAAAGCACTTAAAATTGTCAAGTTTAGGACTGCAGTCCTTCCCTGCCCTCAAAGTCTAATAAAGACATCAGTAATATACAGTGAGAGCTAGCCCACGATTCCAGGTTACATTTACAATTAACGTCATTATTTTCATTCATACTGACAGAAGCAAATGGCACACACTGGATGTGTCAATTTTACATATATTTTAAGAGACTCAAGATCAGAATGCTACTTCTCTTTTCTATCATTATTCTATCCTTATTCTTCCAGTCTATTGTCCTTAAATTATTTTTATGTTTACTACATTACTGTATCACACACAAGCAACAGCACTATTTATGATACATTTTTCTTTCCAAGGGAAAAAAAACCACACAGCAGAATTTAACTGAGAAGAGATAAGAGATGTGATTAAAAAAGAAAAAAAAAAACTTATTCAAAGGCTACCAGAAGCTCAGCAATATCTAAACCTAAAGTGTAACATGGAGGCAATTTGGAAAAGGCAAAGCCAGTTTAGATTAAAATATTAGAGAAGTCATATTTGCATAAAGTAACTAAGCACACAGTGTAACATTGTGTCACAACTGCTGTTGAAACATATTGAATATCTACAGTACTCATTATATGTATCTCTGACAACTCTAAATCCTGTCCAAAAATTCCCACCATAAACAGCTTTTCTGGGAAGTTTAAAAAAAATAATCTGAAAATACCTTTTCTTTCTAATGAGTAAAACAGAATGACAAAACAAAAAAATAAAGCATTTCCTTGCTAAAAACTTTCCTCATATGGAGACAAATAAAACATGCTAGTTTTTTATCAAAGGAGTTATTGTCTGATAAAGGGCTGACATTGCTGCTTACAATACCTGTTGTCCCTAGGAACACACTACATGGCACAGATAAACCCAGAATTTCTCACAAGAAGAGCTTAACACAGTAACTGGTATTAAAACACTAACATTCAAATAGTTAAATTATACTTAAAGACAGTTTTTTAACACACCTAAAAGAAAATGGTCTTGAACCATTCTTTGCTCTCTCACCATCATGAAGTCCAACTTCATTCTTTACCTAGGCAGAGCCACAAATTGCCCTAGCCAACACCTTGGACAGAATATACAATTATGTGTAAACACTGCTTCAGTACACTGCATATTGGAAGTCCAAGAAATGAAGAGTTTCTGGTATAAAGCTGTATTAACCTGCAGGAGTATCAGCAGAACTCTCTCAGTGTATTTTCTGACAGTACCAGCACACACCCTGATTAAGACCCAACACAGATAAACCCAACTTCTATGAAGATGAAGTAATGCTGATTGTAAATCAGGGGGAAAGAAATCCCAAAAGAGCTGGAGACTGCCTCCAAAGTTTACCTGGACACATTTTTTACACTGTTCTCCACTATAAATGAACAAAACCCACTCTGTTGACATACTCTGTCCCTCTTCTGTTTATATAACTGCAATAACTAATTTTCCTGAAATCCGCTTGTAGTGGATGCATTACTAGTGACTTTCTGATAGTCATTGCTCCTGTTCCTGGCAGTTAAGCCCCTTCCAAGCTGCACTCATTCTGTCTCTAACTGTAACACATCATTGCCTCAAACATTTTAAGGTTTCAATGCCTTTAAAAACACTGTCTGAAGCACTGTTCTGTTCAAAACAAATGTTTCTTAGTGAACATGAAGGAATATTTTAAAAAACCAAAACACTGCCAAAAAAAAAACCCAAACCCAGGCAAGACATTTTAATCAAAATAAGACCGAAAAATTCAAACTGATGCACACCCACAAAATTCCCCGAACATAAGCAGAAGAGTGCTTTGGCAATACCCTAGCTTTTCAATTAAGCAACACAGCAGGAATTACAAGTTACAAATATGTAACACATTTAAGGACTGGGAAGGTTTCCCACTGGAGGGGCAGGGCAAGATTTACCAGCATACAGGAGAGAGCTCCTTACAAAGCGTTTGGCTTTATCTGAGTATTTAGAACCAGAAATAGCAGCTCTTACGTCAGATAACTTGTCCCTCTAAAAACAAAACCAAAACAACAAACCATCAGTTTCCTTGAGAAAAATGTTTCCCCAGTTTCCAAAGCTCTAATGGTGAACTAGCAAAAGTAACAGAAGAGTTGCACACATCCCACATTTATACTGAACGTTTTTCTCAGACCATTGGAAGAAGGTGAAAAAGAGAAAGAAATAAAAAAGGAAATACATTTTTTAGGTTAGTAGAACATCTGAGGACACAGCAGTGTCACCTTCCCCCGTCCCACGAGTAAGACTCTGATTCAGAAAGTTAAATCAAAGTGTTCCAACCTTGGACTATTTTTTTCTGCAGCTGAAGCAGCCCTGCTGCTGAGCTGTGTCCTGCAAAACACTACTGTCCTTTTCCAAACACTTCATTTCTTATTCCACAAGAGCTGAGAAAAATGGCAGCTGTGCTTGTAAATTTGGCATCAGCATTGTCCTTACTTTTATCTCCATCATCTCTTCCTCTCTGGACTCCTTAACAGCATATCCCAGACTTTTCCCTCTTAAAACGAGCTCAAACCAGACATGTGAAAGAGCATGGGAAAGAACAGCTCTTCAGTCATCCCCACCTGGAGCACTGCATCCAGCTCTGGGGCCCTCAACATCAGAAGGACACAGATCTGCTGGAGCAAATCAGCTTCAGAAGCTGAAGACAGGCCTCTAGTGAGTTGGGGTTGTTCAGCCTGGACAAGGCTCCAGCAACACCTAAGTATTCCAGTACCTAAAGGGGGCCCACAAAAGAGCTGGAGGGGGACTTTTTACAAGGGCATGGAGTGACAGGACAAGCAGAAAATGGACTTAGATTGAAAGCAGGCAGGTTTAGATTAGCTATTGGGAAGAAATTTACTGTGAGGGCAGTAGAACATTGGCATAGACTGCCCAGAGAAGTTTTTGATGCCCCACCCCTAGAAGTGGTCAAGACCAGGTTGGAGGGGGCTTTGAGCAACACGGTCTAGTGGAAGGTGTCCTTGCCCACAGCAGAGGTGTTGAAACTAGATGATCTCCTGAGGTCTCTTCCAATCCTTCTATGATTTTATGACTTTGAAAATACACTCCATGTGGAATTCATTACACACTTGAAAACACACTTGCCAGAACTCAGAATGTGTGGAGTTCAGACTTTGTTTAATCAAGAGTATGATCTCAAATCACAGAACCACAGAATATCCTGAGTTGGAAGGGACCCACAAGGATCATCAAGTCCAACTCTTAAGTGAATGGCCCATACAGGGATCAAACCTCAGACCCTGGCATCATTAGAACCATGCTCTAAACAAATGAACTAATATGCAACTGTATTCTATTTTAAGAAAACATTAAAAACTAACAAAAAACGATGTGCCATAACATGTTCCAAAGGTCTGTCTCAGATCTCAGCTGCACTCAAAATACTTAACCATTGCAAACTACAAAACTAAATTGTGTGCATTTTATCTCTGTTAGGTCCTTAGAACATAGAAAGTAAAAGTATCCCAGTTAAAGAACTGACAAAACATCATCCAATTTACAACCAATACATTCCAATTGAAAGTACTCACTTGATGGAATCATAGAATGGCAAGGGATTGGAATAGACCTTGAAGATCACCTAGTCCCAACTCTTATTTAACTAATTATCAAACCAAAGTTACAGTTTTCGTAAAAATAACATACCCTTCTTTTTTGGGTTTTTTGTTTGGTTGGTTTGGTTTTTTGGTTTTGTTTGTTTGTTTGTTGGGGGGGGGTTGTTTGGGGTTTTTTTGGCTTAAATGTTGTAAATTAGTCTTGCCAAAGACCTGAAACTACATAAGGATTTTAAGGTTAAATGTAGTCAGCTCCCCATAGTTATATTAACACATGTATACAGTATTTTTGTGTGTTTTATGTGTATATATGTGTTCCAGTCACAGGCAATACTTGCATGTCATAAAAAATATAAAGGAAAAGAAAAAGATACTACGGATTTCGTATAAGAGCAGGGAGGGAGAGGTGGGCATAAAGAGGAAAGTGATACAAAGATAGAGGAAAGACAGTTAAAAATCCTCTAACGAGTTTGGTATTAACTCTTCACATCTATTACCTGCTCTCTGAAGCTTACTTTGTAGCCCATCCAACATCAGCTCACAGAAATGAAGATTTCATGGCAAATACTCTGCTAAGCACTAAATAAGCAACATGAGCCTAATATCCATTCAGTTTCTCAGAGTTAACTGTGGGCTGAAGAAACCACTTAGATATCAAAAGCATGCCTATTTTATCACACCAGCATTTCTCTAAGTACAAAACACAATTTTTTAAAGAAGTCAAACATCTCAGTGATTGTCTCAAACATCAAGCACAATACTGGTTTATTACACTGACTACTCCTACACGTTTGTTTGTTTTTTTCCCAGATCACCAACAAACATATGCACCAGGGCTGCTAGCCAGATACTACTTGGACAAGAAAAGCTATTCTTTTGCTAGCATGGAATTGTGGGACTCTTCCTGAAATAGGTCAGTCATTTTATGTATTAGTGAGAAACACTCAGGATTCTGTCACTCCCTCAAAAGCTATTCCACAAAATGGTGCAAAAGTTTACTCCAGGCAAACAACCCCTGAAAATTCTTCAGAGTTCTTAAATACAGTATTTCAAAAAACTGACATCCATTTTAGAATACAGGATAAACTTTTGTAAGACACTTTCATGCTTAACTCCTATTTTATAGCTCTTGAACATGCTTCAAAACAAAAAGAAGTATCAGATTTTACATTTTACCTCTATTTTTCTTCTTAAAGGACATTGTAAGGAAACAATTACCTAGCCCAAACAGCCGCAAGTTCTAGCAAAGACCTACATCTGAGCCTTCAGGAAAAAAATACTTATTTTAATACACCTCCACATAATTTATCTAGTTTTTCTGTCAATGTAAGATAGAAATTAACTCCTGATGTCTGAAGTGATGCTATTTTAGGGCTTCAGCTGATGACTGAATAGCTGAACTTAATATGAAAAGCATAATGTCATTACAAGATATTCAGCTGGTTCTGTTTGGTTCTAAGATTACTTTTTTCAACTTTTCACTTTTAATCCTACTCCTAGCTGAATTTAAGTCAGTGAGGCAGAGAGGTAATGTACAAGTTGTCTTTTAACACAGTCACTAATGATTCCCAATTAAGAACAGACTTTTAGCACATACAGTTAAATTAGAGAATGTTTAACAAGCAACAAATCTGTGATCCCTCAAAGTGACTCATCTGCGTTGCTGGATGCTGCTGCCTAACCATGAGAAATCACAGTCCCTTCTGTCACAAATGTGATTTACTATTATCATGTCATCGAAATCTTTTGCAAAATCACTGGTAATACTGTGCGTGCTAACTTAATTAACTGAGTGAAAACCATTAGTCGTGCTTTCTAGAAATTAGGCTTGGCCTTGTAAAGCATTTCAACAACAATGTTTTAATAAGGATTCTTATGTTTAACTAGGATGCACTGACAAAGTTTAAAATGGTGAAGTCTAAATACATTCTTTCTCGTGAACAAAGGCCTAGAACAATTGCACTAAACTCACTTTGAGAAAATCATGGCTAAAAACTTGAGAATTTATGAAAGTTGGACCACATTGCATCAAGACCACCACACTCAAGCCAAAACGTACCAAAAAGAATTGCCTAATCCATTTGAACTGAGTTTAGTGTTTCACAAATTCCACCATCGTTAAAAAGTCATATATTTCTTTCTCAACATACCAAGTCTACAAAAATCAACATTCATCCTGAAAATGTCTAACACATGAAAAACAAAAAAAAACCCTTAAAATTATGGATTTGTGTCACAACAAGAGAATCACTGGTGCATTTTATGCAAAGTATCTGGCCTGAACACCATCAACAAACAAATAAAACCCAAATCACTCTGCATCTGGCCTACTTAAAACTGCAAAGCTGATGAAAAACATCTACTAAAAATAGTAACACCACTACTGACTTAAAAATAGAAATGGGCCTTCTCACAATGTTGGATTCACTAACAATGCCCCAAAACACTTGGATTTTGGGCACAAAATGGCAACTTTTATAGCAATTAACGTTCAACACAATTCTACATGTTATATAAATCAAGATGAAAAATGTGCACAATAAAATGTATTGACAACGTTGTGCAAAAATACAGCGATGGACTTATGCCTGTAAGCATACTAACTTGATTTTAAAAAAACCCCAAACAAGCAAACAAACAACCTCTTTCGACAAGTTTAGTATTTGCGGTGAATATTTTCCAGGTTAAAGTCGACCACTGTCTGCTTATACCTGGCTACAGCGAATTGGGAACTGCTGAGTGTTAGCACATCATCGATGAGTAACTTGAACTGCTGGTGGAGACCAAATGCTGCGCGTTTAACCACCTCGCTCTGCACCGACCAGCGCCACCCTCAAGACAGATTAAAAACGCCGCACTTCAGGAATGAATGACCCACTTTAAATTCGGATGCTGAGCGCAGGCAGTGCCTCTCCGAAGCTGCCTAAACGCAGCCCGACGCTAAAATTAACCCTCAGCACACTTCCCCGCGATGGAAGCCTGGGGTTCGCACGCTCCGGCTCGCCCTCACCGTTACCAGCAGGACGAACAGGTCGCCGTAGCTCCGTGAGGATGGATTTGCGGGGCTAGGATGTCAAGGAGAGGGGAAAAGCAATCCTCCTCCGGGCCCGCCAGCAGAAGGAGCGGCGCCGGGCGTGCGGAGAGGCGGCCCTGCCCGCTGAGCATCCCCCGAGCGCCAGAGGCACCCCCTTCCCGGAGAGAGATCCCTCTTCCCAGAAAGGGACCCCCGCCCCGCCCCGCCCGCCTCCCGGCACGTGATCCTCCTCCTTCCTCCTCTTCCTCTCCCTGCCCCCACCTCGCCCCAGCAGGACAGCGGGCTCCGTATCGAGGGGGACAATCCCGGGCCCTCCCCGGGGAAAGCAGCGGCACCGACTCGGGAGGAAGTGGGGAAAGGGAAGGGAAAGGAGAAAGGAAGGGAGGGCCGGGCCGGGCCGCACCGGCGGCCCCACTGCCCTATCGCCAGCAACACGCCCCGCATCCCTCTCGGCCTATTCCCCGCCGTGCCCCCCTCGTCCCCCGCTCCGGGCGAGGGGCAGCCAGCTCACCCC
>VZRL01005743.1:204194-250843 GCA_013397895.1 Origma solitaria
GTAAGTGGCCACACCCGCAAGTTGGAGTGGAGCCGAAGGATCGAGCAGAGGGACTGTCGCTCGTCCGGATTCCGTTTGTGTCTTGTCATAGCCCAATACTTACCTTTGCAGAGATTAGCGCCAGAAAATCACGGAATCACAGAGTATTCTGAGTTGGAAGGGACCCACAAGGAATCCAACTCCTGGCCCTGCACAGGACACCCCAGGAGTCACACCATGTGCCCAAGAGTGTTGTCCAAAGGCTTCTTGAACACTGTCAGGCTGTGACCACTTCCCTGGGGAGTCTGTTCCAGTGCCCAACCCCCCTCTGGGTTATTACCTTATTACCTTTTTCTAATATCCAACCTAAACCTCCTCTAACACAGCTTCAGGCCATTCCCTCAGCTCTTGCCACTGGTCAGCACAGAGAAGAGATCCAGGCATGATTGCTGTCGTGGTGAAAATATGATGGAAAATCAATTGACCAGCCGCTGTAGGAAACCATCCTTTCCTTTGGGAAGCATGGTATCCAGCTTTATTGAAGCCTAGAACTTGTGTAATGCTTAAATATGTTGTAAGGTTTGTCTGCAGTTCAGTGCTGCAGGCTAGATCCGTGATACACCTCTTTTAACAAGAAATGGGTGTAGCAGGGAAACAGAGGAAGAAAGGTTAAAAGATAGGTCCAGGAGCTACCGGGATAGAGGTCACTCACTCCACCCAGCCTGGCTCCCTCCACTAGGCCCCAGCATCTTCAGGGAGATCAGTGCAGAGTAGCTGCAGAAAGGTGATGCTGGGGTGTTCAGCCTGGAGTTAGAACACTGCTGGGGAAAAGTGCTGCAAGAATTTGTTATTATAAAAACCATTATGGTAAATGATAACTTCATCTTTATTCCACAAAACCAGAACTCACAATAAAATGTCCTCTTCACTATTGCCTCTTATTTCTGTAGTTGTGAGGAAAATCTTGCAAGATCCTCTTTTTTTTTGTTAGTAATTCTTTCTTAATCTAAGTTCGTAAACACACAATTACTTTATGCACTTTTATGCTTTTTACCCGTTTTTATTTTCTTTTATTATCTTCGTTTGTTTTGTTTTGTTGTGTTTTTTGCAGTTATTGTACTAAAAATCACCTCAGGCTTTCAGCCAGGTAACTATTTTTAGGAATTACTGTTATTTTTTATGCAAATTCAAAGAGAAAGACTTTTGGATCTCAGCTAGCAGCCTGTATTTGAATTGCCTGCCCTAAACAGGTTTGATACAAGTTGTTTAAGACATTGCAAGACAAAGGCAGCAACACTCTGTCACAGCATACTTTGAAATAAATACATCTTGAATAAAATGCAGTTGAAATTTAGCTGAACAGATTCGGAGCATAATTTGTGATAACACATGAACAGCCACTGTTATTCAGGCCTCATCAGTAGTTATGAAATTATATGAAAAGCTGAGTGTTATGTCTTGAAGATACAGCTAATAAATAGAGGCTAGCTTTCAGATAACTAATGCATGGGTAAGTTTTGTGTAACCATTAACACAACAAGAAAAGCAGATCCCTCAATATTCTTCCATATTCCTGATGGAATAATTTGTTTTAGTCAAAAGAAAAATAAAAAATTGATAGCTATAACCAGCTGAGGGTCAGACCTGATAGTCATATATGCTCACAGAACCAGCCAGCTTCCTGGTTAATGGCAAAAAAGATTTGATTGCAAGGAAAGTACAAGGCAATTAGACTGAAGCTCTTCTATTTTGTAGTTATGCTACAATGGATATAGCAAAGAAGAATAGCAAAAACCACCCAAACCTAATTTCCTTAAAACGTAGATGTTTCATTATCAAGTGATTGTTATGTAGTCATCCTCACATCCCCTTAAGTTGGTTTTGGTGGGGGTTTCAGTCAGTTCTGTAGTCCATGTTGCAGTATTTTTGATACAGTTCATATACCACAATCTGGGGGCTGTGCACTCTGGCTATTAATTTTTCAATAATAATTAAGCTGCCAGCTTTGTCCACTCTAACTATTATTAATGTCCAGATTGTTAGCTCCAGGTTTCACTATAATACATCCGTGACTTATACAGCAGAACCATAGAGTTCAGCTAAAATTCAACTTGCAGTATAACAATTCTAGCTACTTATGTCAAGCAAGTACTGTGTTACTTTCAAAAAATAGAAAATTTTCAGCATCAGAAGTACCCATTAAATCAACAGAGAAAATATATTTTAAAAATAGTTTGTATATGCTAGTACAACTTGACTCTCTGCTCAATCTTCTTGTCCTGTTGACAGCCCTTCTAGAGTACTGGTGAGAACTGGGAGAGTTTAAGCTATAGGGAGGTGGAATTTTAGGGAAAGGAAACCATTGACTTTAAGGGAAGGGCATGAGGCAACTGCAAGGGAGTGGAAAAACCGATCTTGGAGCAGGTCTGGCAGAGATGAGAAACATCTGTCTTCAGATAAAAAACTGATATTTAAAGACCTGTGAAGTTAATGTTTGAGTCTCTCGCGGTCTGGGTGGCCTATCTCCTCTCCTCTGCTAGCTTTGTCAAAATACAGAATCTCACTGGGGAGAAAAAAAGTCTTTGTTCTGCTTTTCCTGTTCTACAGGGTGTATGGAGGGAATCCTGATGGGTAGGAACTGTTTCAGTTCCTACTGCAAGGACATCTCATCTTGCATTAATCAAGGAAATTCAAGTAGGGTTTGCTGAGAAGATTTTATTAAGCTGTACTAAAACCAGTCAGTAATTAAAAGTGCTTAACACAATATGCTAAGGCTATGTTTTCTAATCTAATGAGAACTTAAGAGAGTCAAAATATCTCATTGTGGAACACACAGAGTATTATTACTGGATGCCTTAATTTCAGATCATATTAGTAAGCTAAACAACTTAATTTTGGGAGCGGATAATCTTCTGCCTTTGGATAGAGAATTGAGAGATTTCGGGTTTTACATTCTGTAAACACTCGGGACATGACTTCAGACTGATTAAATTATGTAGAAGTTTGCTTTGAAAGTCCTTTTGAAGAAATTTGCCCAGGTAATCTTGTGTTTGTAATACTGGCCATAGAGGAGATTTAGCAGTTCATACTTGGAAGAAATGAACTGAGCATGGACTAATACACTATTTTCCCCAGACTGTGCAGAGGTTTTTTCCAGACTGTGCAGAGGTATTTCCCTAACTGTCAGTGGATCTGATCATAGGGAAGGACAGACAAAGTTGGGTCATTTAAGGAAGGACTCTGCAGTTTCTTCAATACTGCTATTAGGGTTTAACCCCAACTGGCAACTATGTACCACATCGCTACTTCTTCACTAGCCTCTTCTACCAGTGGCATGGAGAGGAGAACTGGAAAAATGTAAAACTCATGTTGAGACAAGAACAGTTTAATAATAGGAATAAAGTAAAATATAAGGAAAAGGAAAAGGAAAAGGAGAAATAAAAAATGAGAAAAAAATGATGCTCGATTCCATTGCTCACCACTGGCTGACCGATGTCCAGCCCATCACCGAGCAACAATTGCCAGCTCCCAGCCAACTGCCCTGAGTTTAAATACTGAAAATGATGTTCTACAGTTTGGCCAGTTCAGGTCAGCTGTCCTAGCCATGCTCTCCCCTTAGATTCTTGTGCATCTGAGACACAGAAAAGTCCTTTACTCTGAGTAAGCACTGCTCAGCAACAACCAAAACATGTCTTCTGTCAACATTATTCTCATACTGAATCCAAACCACAGCTATTAAGAAAAAGTTATCTCTATCCCAGACAAAACCAACACAACTGCTTTCCTAGCAGAGGCATGTCTCTCTGTCCTGATGCTGAAGTTTGAATGTGAGCAACTGAGTTTCATGTGGAGTGCCTGCTCCACCTTTAAAGGAGTGGAGCAGGTTGTGTCTAGGTTTCGGACAACATTCCACTTAAATTGTTACCTTGGACTGTGTGCCTATTACAGGGCATTAAGGAATAAGTGCCTGTAATCTTCTGGAGCAAGAAAAATGGGAAGAGAAGCACAGTAACAGTACTCCTAATTTACATCCTAAAGCCTTCCTCATTTGGTTTTCCTCTGCTTATATTTAAGTTAGTGTTTTTCAGTCTTTAGCTCTGCTGCCACTTTAAAAAGTGTGTGTCAATAATAGGTTCTTTGGCAGAATAAGTAGCTAGCAACCAGTGCAGATTAATATTTCAAGTGCAGGTTAGTTTTTCAGTGTTGTTCTCAATATGCTTATTCTCATGTTTATATTCTTTCTTTCTGAAGAAAGACCGTCAGGGCTCATTCTGAGGCTGAGTCCTTATTTGAGGCTGAAGGAAATGTAATTTCCTATTCAAAAGTGCTATTGGTACTTGACAGATAATAAGTAAAATCTTATAAAGCCACATGATGTAAATTACTTTCTAAAGATTCCTCAGCCCCCTACTGTGGCAGGAGTAGGGCAAGAGGGATGCCAAATGGAGACAAATGTTCCTGAGAGCTTGTTAATGTTGTTCTTTGGAAAAAGGATGTGTCAGTCTGCAATACATGTGGAGGGGAGTTTGGGAAAGAGCAAGAAGGCTTTCTTTTCACTTGGTTTTCTGGGGATGGGTTGTGATAAAGAGCTTCCTAACCTTTGCTAGAACTGAAATATGGGTGGTTGTTTCAGTGTGATCCCTCATCCAGGGCAGTGAGGAGGTCTAAAGGCAGAGTGTCTCAGTTAAGGATGATCACAGTTCTTTGCTGTTCTCACTGGCTTTGGGACATCAGCTAATTGTTATCACAGCAGCTACTGGTCTAAGGTGAAGTGTGGGCACTGCAAGAGCTGTCACTAGCATGACTCATTGCATCAAGCAGCTGGATGTAAGGTGAGCCACTTTCTGATACAAGTGTCTCAAGTATTTCTTCCTGTCCTTTCATGCTGTGGTAAACAGTTGAAATGAGTATGTTGGTTCCTGCGACAGAATAAACACACACATTCCAGTAGTTACACATAGTGCCCAAAGATAGACATAGGATGTGCAAAGTCATTGCACCCACAGATCTCCTTTGAAATCGAAGGAACTGCTTAAATACGTCAGGATGTGATGGAGATTCATATTCCTGTGCACAAGTGGTTCTCAAACCTCAAGCTGCAAACCCACAGCCAAAGACATCCCTGGCTAGCTGAGCTAATACCTCAGCTTCTCTGGTTGGTGATCTCTTAATATCTATTTCTCCTTCAAGAAGAGTGAAGTAGGTTGCACCGCAGGTGATCAGATTGCCTCCAAAATAGATAATATATATAGGACATAGTTAAGTATTTCAGCAATACATCAGGAAGAAAAAAAACCACTTCACTAAGAAATTGCAAGGCAAGTATACCGTCAGGATTTTCACATAGCTTGGCTACCCCACCCCAGTGTTAAAGCTGTTGTTAATTTTTTCTTCTGTGACTTGGTTCCGTTTAAATGAATGAACCTCCCAGCACAGGAAATTTAAGCTCACTTTGCGGCAAGAAAATGACAAAGTAAAACCAGCAGCCAAGCTCCAAACATTTGTCAGGTATTGAAATAAAACACTTTTTTAAAATTTATTTTTAGAGTTGGCTTTTTTCAGGATAATGTGATGGTGTTAGTGCAAGCAGTAATTGCTGTTTAATATTCACTGCAGCAGCTGGACAGTGCTGTTCAGCATATTTCATAACAACCATAGTAACCATATTAACAGGCTGACGTGCTGCTTTTGCAGGCATTATTTTTGTTCCATTAAATTAGCTAACTCCCTCCTACACATGTTTTGTCAAACGATAAAAGTCTCCAAATTTCTAATACGCATATGAATCATTATTTTATGATCCTATGCTCTAAAGAGAACCTCTCTTTCCCAGAGAAAAAAAAACAGTCCAAAAATCCCTCTATCTCCGATATTAATGGGAACTTTATTAGACTGAAACCCACAGCAGTTCTCTAGTCAGCTCAGTGACAGAAATGTTCTCTGAGCTCTTGCCTGTCATCAACACGAGACAAATTCTATCTTAAAGATAAGAGCTTATTCACATGGGAAGAAGAAAGAAATGCTTGTACTTTACTTTTAAACAAAAGACCATTTTGAATTTCTGTTGGCTTTTGGAAAGTGCTTTGAGAACACAGAATGCTTCCGGGCTGTTTATGAGCCAATTTCTTACTTTTTGGCCATGCACACTCGCATTTATCTGCCTGCAAACCCTCTGTCTTTTCCACTTCTACTGCCTTATTTTTCTAATGAATATGATTTTTTTAAATTAATTTCCCCTCATCAATTCCTCTCTGCTCTATCTACAGATGACCTGTCTGACATATGAATAAATGACTTTTTCAGATTGTGTTTCTTTTCTGTTTCATAACAAGTTTCTCTGTCCTAGGAAATGTGCTTTCACCCACAGTTACAGATTATGAGTTTAATGAGAGCAAAAAATAAACAATTTCAAACATTTAATGAAGTATTTTACAGTTTGTTTTTGCTAGAAACTGATGATAAACCCTCTACCTCTAGCTAAAACTGTCTATCTTTACTGAAAGCCTTATATTTGCAGTCCTATTATACACCAATAATTGCCCCATTTTTAGCTACATTTTTGTGTATAAACTACTATATATGCTTTATTTTCTTTCATCTGTTTTTATGTATTTCTGTGTTTAACTGTCTGTGGTTTCCACCTAAACAAGTTTCTTTATGCATGGAAATATATCTGCTAATGTTAACCTTAGGAATATGTTTCTGTGCTTGTAGGACCAAATAAACATCTGGTAGTTTCATGAACCTTTTACAGGAAGACATTATTTTTCCCATTCATGTCACCAGACCTAGTGAAACTAAAATGTTTAAGTGAAAAATGAGAAGTAAAAATTATGAAAAGAGAAAAAAAAGACCCCACCACCCTAGATCAGAGATTTTAAGTGTGACCCTTTGTTACATTTTATTCTGCTAGAAGAGGAAATATGTCTGGATAATTGTACAGAAACTGTGCCGTAAGCAAGACAAAATTTTCACCAAACTGGACTTCACCCAGGGATATTTATAATGTTCATTCTGCAAAGCCTGAGACAGCAGACCAACGAAGTACAGTTGTAACCTTCAAAAAACAGATTTGCAGTTATGGTATTATCAGTATGACTATCATCACCTCAGTAGAGAGTCAATGTCTCTTAGATTTTAGATATATGTGGTTAATGATGCAGTACTAACAAAACCCCAACTGTTTCATGGATAAGTGGAATATGTGCAAAGTTCTCAGCCTCCAGTTATGTCCAAAACCAGTTTCTGAACATAAACATACTGAACTCTGAGATAATAATGTGTAAAGCAGTGTCAGGTATAGAAAGGTTGAAAATGCTGACACGTTGCTTCACCAAAAGTATTACTTTGAAGGTGTGTTGACAAAAGGCATTCAAGACAATTTAAAGTGGTACTGAAGTATCTGCTGTCTGGTCTGTTCTTCTAAAATGGCTTTAGAGTGAGTAGGTTCCTCTAGCCCTTGTTTCCTCTCCCCTCTTCTTGGTCTCTGTTTGGCTTTAAAAATGACCTAAGAACACCACTAGCATAAAATACATTGTTCCTGTCTGAACAACAAATGTTTTTCTGAAAAAAAAAGTGCGAGGAATTCTGAGTGAGTGGATGAAAAAGTACTAAATCATGCAAATAAAAAATGAGACAAGGAGAACGATGCAAGTGGCAAGGAAACTGAAAATTTGAAATGACTAAACCTTGTCCTTTATTTTTAGTTTTTCTCCATGCTTTAACACATGATCACATAGCTGGATGTCAGATTTTAAAATATCTGCAAACCTTTCTGCCAAAACAATATGCACAAAATCATCACAATAAACTGCAGAATCCATCTTCTGATTTTTCATAATCAAATATATTGAAACTTGTTCTTTTATTCTGTTCTTTTAGCTCACTCTTATCTGAAAGATGTCATGTACACTTCCACCTCCTTTGTTGTTCCTACAATGGCATTTTCTTGTGCAATTCCCATGCAGTTTAGGCTAGTTTTCTAAAATAATATACATGGACCTCATTGATTTATTGGATTAATTTTGAGTTGGATCTTGTTACATGAGTCACTCCAAAATGAGATGCTCTTTTTTGAAGCCGCCTGTGCTGGCACAGCATCTACTTCTTCAGAAGTCCTTGTAAAGTCCCTTATGGCTTGAGTGGGATCTAAAGCATGTAACCTAGTTTTGGCTGGGATAGAGTTAATTTTAATCTTCGTAACCGGTACAGTGCTGACGTTTGGATTCAGTGCGAGAGTAATGTTGATGGCACACTGTTTAGATGTGGCCGAGCCAAGGCCTTTCGGCTCTGCGAGGGAGCAGGTGCGCGAGGAGCTAGGAGGGAGCACGGCCAGGACAGCTGCCCCGAAGCGGCCACAGCATATTCGCTAGCATGTAACGCCATGCCCGGGAGGTGCTGTGGGCGAGGCGCGGCTCAGGCTCGCAGCGGCTCCGCCTCTCCCGGCGGAGGCTCGGGGGGCGCTGGCGGGGCGGGCAGCCAGCCCCCTCTCCTGGGCAGCGCGGGTGCTGCACCTCCTGCTCGGCCGGCGCATCCCGGCCGGCGCTCAGGGATTCGGCATCGGCGGTGTCGGCGCTGCTCCCGAGCATCCTCGCCCTACGCGGAGACACTGCTGTGTCCGTGGGAAGAGGCGCTGCTCCTGAGCATCCTCGCCCTACGCCGAGACACTGCTGTGTCCGTGGGAAGAAGCCACCGTGACAGTCATGTGTGGCCCAGCACGGCGATAAACACTGACTTGAAAGAAAAAGCGGCCTGCCCCATCAAGGAAAAGGCATCCTGGAAAGGATGGAAGTCAGAAATTTATGTAGAAGCTGGATGCTGGAGGTGAGATGATGATGTGTATGAACAGCGCACGCTGACAAAAGGCCTTCAGATGAGTGAAATATCTTGTCAGCGTTTGTTTGGTTGCCAGCCAAGTTAAAACACTGCTCTATTCTTGTTCTTACCGTTCAGTCTAGCGAGCCTGAAACACTGAGATATAAAGAGAAGGAAAAACAAATCTATGAAAATTTTAAAAATAGTGTCTGTCCCACAACAGCTGTATTTGAGTTACCTCTTGTAGAAGCTTTTAAAAATATCAGGAAACATTATTTCCATATTTTTTTTTCTAGGAGTGTTTCCAGGAAATAACATACTGCAGGGGAAACCCCTAGTTTTACACAGCCATCTTTTTATCAGAGGAGGCATTTTCGTCATCTATATCACAGTGGACTGCAGTTTTCAGAAAACAGCGCTGAAGACAATAAGGTCAAATTCACACGCATTACAGACATTAAAGGCTTCTTAAGTTAGTGAAAATATATTGCATTTCACAGTAATTTGTACCCATGTAGATTAATTTGGATAAAGAAATTGCCTAAACAGTCATTGAGAGCATAATCTTCTTCACATATGTATTAGAGAACGATGCTTCATATGTAAGTGTACAGAACCCATTTTATTCCCTTTTATGTTGAGGTTGCATTCCACTGTAAATTATTTTTAGTAAATGGTCCTGCAATTTTAAAATTATGTAGATTCTCATAGTGATGTATTTTGTGTAATCTTATGCTGGTACATATTGATAGTAATACAAGTGAAAGAACAGTTTATATAGCCACTAAATAGATAAGAAAATGCAAGTCCAAAAGGTAACAAAACTGTCAGATTCAAAAATCTAACCTTAGCTTTAGAAAATTAAGCTTTTCTGTATCTTAAGAAGATGTTAATTTGCATTTTTAACTAAGAATTCTTAGTTAAAAGAGTTCTTGATTAATTAAATTCCTAAAAGAAACTATTTTGACTTTAAAGAGACTGTCAACATAAAGTGTTGACAGCTTGAGATGCTTTATGTTAAAGCTAATTATTTCAGTTGCAAAGTCATGTGCTTGGTAGAGCTACTTAAAAAGGAAGAGAGACTACTCTTCTATGCTGTATTGAACTTTGCTCTGTACTACAGAAATGGGGAAGGAAATGCTTGTTTTTTTCCATCTGTTATGGAAACCTAAAACTGTCCTTGTTAGAGTGGGCAATCCCATCCAGTAGGTAAAGAGTGCAGAGCAGTGTAGGCAGCTGTGGGCTGCAACCTTTGTCATTGTGTGTGTAAGCTGGATTTGATTTTTGAAGTATGTTTTGACTGGTAGTTCATTTAGGGAACAGAGCTGATTCCCTTTCCAGCACACAGGAGAAGCCCTGGATCATCATCTCATGGTGCTGAGCCCACAAAACTGTGTCTCTTGTGGGGGGACAGGCTTTGATTTTGAACTGGTACCTTATTAACAATTGGAGTTGTTGCCATGGTTGTGGCTTCATTTGCGAAGGCCTCTTTTGCTCAGGAACACCTCAGCTTCTCTTGAAACCCTCCTGCCCTGGGCAGTGTTACATGCTGCCAAACATGTGTAGGCCAGGGAATATGTGGTGGGTGTGGCACACACAGAGAAAGGGCTGATGGAAAAGATCTCTTCATCTTGGGCTCAGTGACTTCTTTCCGCTTGTTTACAGTAGGACCATGCTCCAGTTACGCATTTCCCAAGTGTGTTCACAGTTACTTCCTTGCTGGGAATTACTGTCTTGTCCTCTTTCTGTGATTACCCTGTGAGGGGGAGAAGCATGGGTGGTTATTCAGCTCCAGGCTGGCACCTGCCACTGCACAATGGCTTTGACAACTTAAACCTTTCCCACATCAGGCAGCAGCTCTGCCAAAAGCTGGGGTCTGACCGTGTGTGGCAGCAGGTGTTGCCTATAAGCATGGTGGGCACCTGGGTGCTGCTTTACTACCAAGTGCTCTGCACATGCATTGGCTGGTGAAATGATGCAGAGGGTCATCCACCCTTGGCTCATTTCAGGTCTTGGGAAGCTTTGGAAAACATCTGCACCTCTGTTTTTTTAATCACTGTGTTGGGAGAGAAAACTCCTTGATCTTCTTCAGGGATACCGGATTTAAAGGTCATTCTGTTGAGCTGCATACGATGCAGACAAAGTTACTTGTGTTTGAGGGTGGTAACTAGATTCCAGGAGGGCTGGAATAGGGACTCTCAAGGGTGGGTTTTTCTTGGAACAATAATTCAACAAGTAAGGCATCAGTTGAAGAGAAGAATACTTAGCTTACGCTTGTACCAAACAAAATAATAAATTTGAAATCTGCATACGAAGACTGAAAAGTTAATAGGCTACACTTTATGCAACTCTGGGACAGGGACTGAGAGGCAGGGGCAGAAATGCAGTTCAAGGTGATTAATGCAAAAAGTGTTTTAGACAAATGAATAGGCTACAGCTCCATATACGCATAGTAAATTAGTAATACATAGATACTGTCTTTTATTCCCTTTTATGCAGAAGTTGTATTTAGCTGTAATTAGTTTGTAATAAATGGTACTGCATCTTTAAGTATCTTACTGATTTTCATAGCAAGAATATGTGAAGCTTTATGAGTGGAGAGGTGCAGAAATGTGCATATGTGTCCTCTGGCTTTTGTAAATATCCATAGATGTGTTCCCATCAGGAGGTGGTAAAGAGCTCAAATCTGCAGCGAGCAGGAGTAGACCGTGTTCTGAGCACCAGGTTACAGCCTTCAAAGAGATCTCAGCTTCCAAAGGAGAAATTCTCAGACAAAGTTTGTTTTAAACGTGTTATGTGCCTGACCGTCTGTGTAGAAGAACTAAAGCTGGTTTGTTTATTTTCTTCCCAGTCTATGGGATCTAAGCCTAGATGACTTTTTTTTTTTCTTTCTTTTTTTTTTTTTTTTTTTGCATGGTACAGGGAATGGGAGCAAACACTACAACTGGAATGTATCAGGGCCAAAATAAACTTACATAATGTTCCTTCAACCTAAGTCATAAATGTAACCCAGACCTTCCTTCTTAATTTTGAAGATGTAACTTAGGATACATTTAGGGATAATTAGAGAAACATTTTCATTTCTTGAACTGGTGGTGAAGTATGAACTACTTGCCTTGCATTTTTAATTATGTTAGTTAATTCTGAAAGTCAATAAGAACAACTCACTTGGCATGGACATGACAGTGCTGATGCTTTTTGAAGGGGAACCAGACTTCCTCAGGTGTGTGGATTATTCTGATAGTAGGAATTAAAACATCACAGCAGTGCAGTAAACTTGTTATCTATGCCCTAAATTCACAAGGTTAAGAGATGAAGTTGAGGTACTGTTTAAGGATGGCAAGGCTGCCAGAAGTATAAATAACAAAGAAACAAAGCAGTAGAGAAAAAATGATAGTACAGGTAAATGGAAATGTGTCAGAAACTTTTCTATTTAGTAGGTACCTTAGTAAAGAGGAGTTCAGCTAAGCATGTTTCATCAGGTAGGCACCATAAAGACAATCAGGAAAGGAAACTTTAGAAGAGATGGGCAAGCCATAAAATGAGGTTCTATTAAATTATGGCAATGTTTTTGTAGGCTCTTCTGCTTGAGGAAAAAATCCCAAAACAGTAAGAACTTGAAAGTTTTTGTTTATATTGTTTGAAATCCTGTGTATTGGGTACTAGGAAAGAGTTATGGTAAGCCTGAACTTTTCACATCTCATTCACAAGTGATGGGACAGGATAGAAAGCTAACATTTCAGTTGTGGCTTGGTTCTACTCTATTGTGTTTTATTATAATTACCCTGGTTTGAGAGTGAAATTACTGATGAAGTGGTGCATGATTCCCATGTCAACATAAAACCTCTACAAACAAGGATTTGGTTGCTAAAATACACACATCACAACATACTATCCTATCATTTACATCTGACAAGACATATCCAGTATTTTGGTTGGCCATCAAATGAAAGAGAATAGCCAAGTTTCCAATAACTTCACTTTCCAAAGCTTAAACGAGACTTCAAAAGCTGTAGAAATGCAATATAGGATTAGGAAGTCCTATACATACAATATCAAGTCTTTCAAAAAGGAAGAACTGTGAGTGCAATTGCTTATTATACTGACTGACATAGTTTCTGGAAATTGCTTGGGATTTGTTATGAAGACTTTAAAAATCTTTTCCATCTGTTCTTTCTCTGGGTTATTTTAGAGTGAATTTAGAGAACTTCACCCACAATATATCATGGCCACAACACATAGTTAATATTTGGAATAGCTATTTCTAGTATAAAGCTATGTTTAAAGTCATAGGAACATTGATTTCCCTAAATAGGCATCCAAAGTAATGCTAGCACTCAGTGACTGAAGAGTCGCAGGGATAATCCTGGCTAAATAATAGTATGAGGAAAGAAACATTCACTTGGTCAATAGTTTCAGAAGGCTGAACATTGTCTTCCTCTTCAATGCATATCTCGAGCCTGGGAAAGGACTGAGTTTTTCTCCACAGAGACATATTTGAGCAAAACAGGATCCCATCCATGGAAATACCCGTCCTGTGAAAACTGATCATCTACCCCGCAAAAATTAGGAGGCTGCACATCCTGTGGTCAGAACAGGATAGTTATTACAGGTTAGTTATTACCTCGCCAAGACGCTGACACTATGCAAAACACTCACTACAGTGAGATTAGTTAAGTATGGCTGTGTATTAGTTAAGTACATATTTTCCTCATGATGACTTGATTATCCGAGAGATTAGGGACACCAGACCTTTTCTTCAGCTTCTTTCCAGGGTAGAGGTGTGATAGAGGTGTGGTGTCAAGAGACTACCTCCTTACCCTCCAGAAACGTTCAGAGTAGAAGTTGCAATTTGGCGCAAATCTTCCTTAGCTTAAGGAGAATGAACTTTGCTCCACCTGTCTGGAGGACTTCTACAAGAAAAGTAACCAAAAAATATACTCATAGGGTGGTGGGATCTTGAAAAATCCAACACGTTTTAGTCTACCATGGTTTGTTTTGATAAGGATGTGTATACAAGGAAAAGAGTTGTATTCCCTGGCTCCTGCTCTTACGCCCAGGACCATCATCTTCAAAATATGGTGTGTAGCTGCTCAGTTCCATGACAAACTTGCACAGCCTCAGCTTCTCCTTGTCCTCTGTCATCTCCAAATATAGTGTTGAAGCAAATTGTTATTTTTCTTTTTAGACACCAGATGCAGATCCAGGCATGCAGCCAACTTCATGTATTCTTGAACAGAAATAATAAGATAGACTTTCTGGGAAGAGTAAGTGCCAAGGCCAAAGGGCAGATATGCTTCCAGCTCCGTTTATGTTATACTTACACAACCCTCAGCACACACGACAAAACCTAAAGAAAAAAAATTAAAAAATTGGAAAATAAGATTAAGCCCAGCTGCGGGTTGTTGGACTATAAGCACAGAGAAGCAAATGGTTTTCAATACAGTAGTTATCAAATAAATGACAGTAGCCATCATCTTTAGCCAGTCATGCTTATCACAACATGAAGAGCATCATCATGTAGAGTAGAGGGTGTTATCCCCTGGTGGAGCACCCAGGCCCAGCAAATGGTCCTTCGGGCTGCTGAGTTCACTTCATCCCATTGCACTGTGAATAAATATCAGACATGGAGGGAAGGGAATGAAGAGCTTTATTTGGTCATGTGTGGGCTGTGAGGAAAAGTGGACATCTCTCTCTGTAAGAGAAACCCCATGGGAGAGAGGAGAACTAGACACGGCTGTTGCAAGTCTCTCTGAAGAAATGAAGTGCTCAGAGTGTTGTTAATAAATTCCTGTTGGTTTGAACTGCTTATTGCTGAAATTGATGGTGATAAAACTGCCTTTACTGAAGAATGTAGCAATCAAAAGAAAGCCTTTAATTTTTTTGTGCCAGCCTGGAACTTGCTAGTGGAATTTCCTAATGCATTTCCCAGCCATTGTTTATTAGTTCTTCTGTCACATGCATCAGGGTGATTGGTAGAATTTAGGGACATGGAGATATTTGTGGGTGCTGAAGGGGTTGAAACAGATGTTTCTTGATGTGGCTGTGACTGCTAAAAGAGAAATATCTCGACCAGAAGGCAGGAAAACAGATTTTATCTCCAAAAACTCTTCCACTGGCAGTTCTCAATTTTGTCTGTTCCCAAAGCTGGAGTTGTGCTCCAGTCTAAGTCTGTATGAGAGAAAAGAACATGGATCTGAAGATGAATAATTTGGTGACCAGGTGGTTGTGGGGTACTGGGTAACAATAGGATAGTGGCCATGTCTGCATGGTCAGTGACAGGCTGAGAAGGCAGTGGGTGTTACAGTCACACGAGGGTTTAGTGGGCACCAAAGTAGTGTTGTTAATAGTAATTATTAGAGAGGTGCAGAGGTAGCAAAGTCCCTGTTGCAACAGCAGAACTTGTTTTGATAATGATTTGAACGAGATCTTTGTTCCCTACATCGCTGGCCCCCCTCATTCCACCAAAAGGTTTCGTTCTGAGGCTCTACTGGCCCACATCTTTGCCAGCACTTTACTGTCTGATTTATTCAGTTAGGCCTCAGAAGAGAAATACGCATAGAGGACCACAAGGAAATATAATTTGTGATATCATCTGCAGTCTGATTAGGCGGAAGAGAAATACTGATCAGTTTTGATGCACATGAAGTCAAATAACCAGAAGAGCAGCCAGTAGAAATCCAAAGACACTTGCAACCTACTGCATTGTTATGCTCTATTCTGAAAGTAAACGGAATATGACTAGTGAGGCAATTGGCATGGCCACCACAAAAAAAAAAGAAGTGGCATTTAGTGAAGCCAACTAGGCTGTTCAAACTTGTTGCAGCTTGGCTTTCATCATGACATGATCTTCATGATCACAAAACTATTATCTTGTAAGATCCTGCAACAAAGATTAATACCATCATTGCAATAACGCTCAAAAAGCAAGGTGTTTGGGGTTTTTTCCATCCTGGAAGATGCACACAGCTGGTCCACACTAGGCAAAAAACCACAAACCTATGAGGACTACATATTCCACATTAGATGTACACCAAAGGATTAACACTGAATGTAGTACTTGCTTTGATTCTGTTTCATGAGCACTGGACAAGCATATTTGGAAGGATCTGTTGATGTCTTTGAGCTTGGATAGAATCTGTTGGGAAATTGAACCCTATTTATCATCTTAAAATTCAACTGTTTTTTACATATCAACATTACGACAAAGACCCATTTAAGTAACTGGAAACAAAACAATGTTCATTCATGCTGAATGACAATATCAACTGAATGATATTATCAATGATAATATCACTTGTCAGACTATTTGCTCTTTCTCACTTGCAAAGCTTTGGCTGATGTATTGAACTCCAGATAGAAATTGTATCTACAGATCAGTGAGTCTGGTGAAGGTCTAGTCAGTTTTATGTTCACAGATATGCTTAAGACCCCCCAGGGCTCACCATCCCCTCTGTGGAGCAGAAAGCTATGCTCTGTAGCTCTCTTTCTATCTCTGGGCACGTTCTTCAATCACATAGCAAAAAGGCAGACCTGCAAGAACAGTTTTGTGCCTCCCCAAGTCCTGAGGTCTTCCAGACCTGTCTGAGGTCTGGCAACTCCTGTTGTTGTGCAGTGAAAGGATTGAGGGGAAGAATAAGGTTTAGGAGTCTAAAAGGAGACCAAGGACATCAACATCTATATTTCAGCAGTCAAGGTCTGTAGCATCAGTTGTCCTTTACTGAGGACAATGTTGTATTATGGGTTCCAGGGGACTTCCAGGGCTTGATTGAAGCAAGCCTATGACTGGTTTCAGACTCAGTGAGTTTATCGTGACCCATAAAGTCTAATTTGAGAATGTTTGTTGCCAAGTAACTGGATCAAAGAGTGCCTGTGATGAATACTGAGGCATTAAATCTTTCCAAGTCTTCTTTTTCTTGTGATATCTCTGGTGCTGAAGAATCTGGATTACTTATTTCAGTCAGCCACTTCTGAGTAGCCTTTAGAAACACCCGTATTCAGATTTGTCATGGTATGGCTGTCTTTAGGAAGTTCTCCTGGTACCCAACCATTTGATAGAAGTTGATCAAACCATACAATTTTTTTTCAGGGTCTCCTGTGCTTCATATACCTAAATAAATTACGAGAATGCAGAATGCAGATATGAGAGTTCTGAATTATGATGAGGAATTTGACTTTTGTCACTAAATCCTGCCCAACTGCAGAAACTTTTAAGCCAGTTCTCCAGATGTAGCTTTCCATGCCCTTTCAAGCACTTGAAGTTGTCTGTTGTCTCCACAATTTATTTGCTTTCTTCAATGTCTTACATCTTTGTCGTTTGGGCAAGGAAACTGAGTTTTCCTCTTTGCTCAAGAAACCCTTGGGTTAAGTGCTGTTATCATGCCTGAAGTTCGTTGGAACACATTTGAGATTTCTCTTAGACCAAAAGGACTTAATCAGTTTTGTATACGACGCAATTTAAAATGCAAATTTATTTTTCGTCTTTTTTAAAAAGTCATATGCTACAGAACCTCAAATCCTTTCATTCAGAAAAATGTAATGCACAAATTTATGTAAATATATGATAAAGTCAGGGACTATAAACATGGGAAACGTTACACTGAGAGCAACAGGATTTTACCTCTAGGCGTTTGAATAAGGGTTTGGGGTTATGTATCTGGAGTATATGCTTCTAAGTTCCATGAAGTGTAAGTAATCAGCCACTTCATTTGTCAGCTTTAACCCTTTCTAGATTAACTGTGCTTCATCCCATCATTTACTATGGAGGAAACCAGAACAAAATATTGCAATGTGGACATAGGCTCTTGTTACAATGAATAGGCATAAAATAAATCTATTTGTTTTCCAGTGGTCAAAATGGGGTTGGAAACTTTATATTGGTTGTGGCCAAAAAATATTTCTGAAAGGACTTTTGGTCACAAAGGAAGACTATGTACTCACATGGTTGGTATGGCCTGTGTATACAGCACAATGGGAAACAGAAGCCTTCTCTTAGCTTATTACAAATTCTCATGCATAAAATGCATTAATATACTTCAGTTTCATAGAATTTAAAAAGTAAATGTAGCCGAGAATTTTGTAGCCATTTTTCTTGTTAAATGGAACATAATGAATTTTTAGTACCTTTTTTCTACGAAAAATCTGTGCCAGTGATGAAATACAATATTATGGGATTAATATAAAGGGGTTCTTTAACATAACAAAACCAATAAGAATAATCCTGTTATTTTGTTAAACCTTGAACAACAGAATTTGTAAATATAGTAATATTATATAATATATAATATAATTATTAATTATATATACATATAATATATATTTATATATGATTACATGCAGAAATATAATTACGTGCAGAAATGACAAAGACCTCTATTGGGTTTATAAGTAATACCTGTGCAACTGACCCATTAAAATAAATGCCATGTTTGATAGACAGCAGCAATCCAGGCAGCTGCTCCCTTAGTTAGACATAAATCAGTACACCAGACAATTGCTGGGGAATTTTCTGAAATGACTCACTGGGAGAGCAGGGTGTTGAAGGATGAGGTCGGAAGACAGACAGCAGAGTCATCACTAAATTTGAAGCAAAAGGCAGATAAAATCCGTGAAATTGCTGGTCTTTAAAAATAATTGTTAACCCAGACTACAGAATAAATTGTTTTAATTAGAATAAGCAGCTTCATTTTCCCTGGAGTCAGCAACATGAATTGTCAGGCCAGGATTTTAGACCAAATTCTGGCATAAACTGAAGGGAGACTTGAAACTCACTGAAGTGAAATTAAAATGCTAAACCAAATGAAAGCATTAGTGTAGCTGATGAATTATGATTATTTCTTTTTAAAAGATCTGTATTATGTATTTTTATGAGGTACGTTCTGTGCACTGGCTAGTGGGCTTCCCATGTCTGATCATCCTTAGCTAAGGAAGTGAGTGCTCAGATAGATTCCATGAAGTTAGACTTCAAAGCCAGTGGTCTGACAAAACTACTTTTTTAACAAGGGATTTTAAAAGGATGTTCAGGAACTCGCTTGGCTATTAGTGTAATCAGTGGCATGATATACGGTGTTTATTTCATGCTCTGAACCTGCCATGTTTTCTTTGCTTCCAGAAGGCACTTTTATTCAAAGTGTTGTCGTAATAACAAAACCCCTGTAATTTGAAAAAATAAGTACTGCAAAGCATCAGGGATAACAAGGAAGAGATTCAGATCTGAAGCATACTATCATTGTTAGGAAAGGAACTAACAACCAAGAGGTTGAACAAATGAAATTTGGGGGATTTATAGCCTGTAACCAGCAGAAATTAAACACCAAATGGCACAAGCAATGGGTGGACATGGATTTAAGCTTGGGTTTCTTCCTGATCATCACAGGAACAGCCCATATCAAGTTCTTGGTGCAGAAAATGGAGGGAAAATATATTCCCCTGTGTTGCTGAGATGTATCAACTGAGTGTGCAAGGCTTATCCAGCCTGCACAGCAGGAGGTCGTGGAAGGTGATGGACTGTGCCAGGCAGTGCCGCTGTGCTAGCAGGAGGAAATCAGAGGAGCTGGCACAAGGGAGAGCAGTGAGTTCTTTTCCTTGGTGCTCAGAGAGAGCTGGAGGAGCAGGTGCTGCTGAGCCAAGCCTTGCTGTGAAGACACAGGACTGTGTTAATGGCAAGCAACACAAACCATGGAAAGGAACATGAGAAGCAAAACACAAGCCATTCCAAAGTCACCAGAGAAGCATCAATGAATATTCCAACAAAAATGTCTTGTTGCACGTGTTTACCTCCAGTAAAGGTCTTGGTGACAACTGATCTACCCAGCGACTGCTCTCCCAAAAAATGCGTCCTACCCCACATGTCATCCCACACAGTGAAGAACGGTTGTGGAGGACATACAGCTGTAAAATTTTATTTTTTTACCTCTTGGATACTGTGTTGGTGAAAGAAGTTGATCATAGGCCATATAGACCTACTGTTACTGAACTTTACTGCATCGAGTTTCCCCACTGGTTGTGCTTTTCACCATGAATGCTCCTTTCCTCTGTTGAGCATCTTTACAGCTGTCTGGCTTGCTTGCTCTGCTCACCTCTAGTCATTTCCTCTAGCCGTGATGGTTGGGGTAGACCTTGTAGCAGTCTATGTCAGTCAGTGATTTCCTTAAAGAGGGTGCAGTGGCATGTGGGATCCACACAGAGTCCTTGCCACATAAAAAATGAAGGTTTCCTAAAAGGAGTCTTTTCCTTCCTTAAAAAACCCTCTTTGCCCAATGTTTTGCTAATCTATGGCTTTAGCCTCTAATTAGGGTGGCCGTTCACTCCCGGCATGTTGTGCACAGTGAACTTGCCTATGGTTTCCCCGCAGGGTAGTAAATACCCGAGTTTCCTCACCTTTAGGAACCCAAAGATTTTCAAGTGAAATATCCCAAAATACAGTAACAAGGGATATGAATTAGGTCTGTGTAGGACTGCCCACTGTTCCATGTGCATCAGCTCTCAAAGATTCCTCTGTGAGCCATCCAGGGCTCAGATGGAGACAGTGGCCAGACACCCTGGGCTCAGGACTGCTTTTAAACATACTCATAGGTTATGAAAGAGTGTTTTCCCTGTCCCCTGACTTACATTTTGGCCCCGATGTCCATACATGGGACTCTTAGATACACATCTGCAAACACAGACAAAAACATATACACTTATATTTATATACGTATGCATATCTATATGTGGAGACACACATTAACTTGTTTCTCAAGAAAATAAAACATATCATAGATCCATTAGCTCACTCTGCTAAATATGCAGTCACAGAAAATGGCTACATAAATCATGGTATCGGGAATAAAGAGCAAAACCATTCCTTTTGCACTGCAGAATGAAAAGTAAAACCCTCAGCCTTAAATCTAAACCTTTGGGTTATGATCTTTGTTCATAAATGGAGACACCCTGATGGTTAATATGATTTTCCTTCTGGGAGGTGGGGGAGGGGGTGCATGTATTTAGAGAATTTCAAGACTAATCTTAGAAGTGCTTATTGCCTTAGTGACCAGTGTGGCTGCTTTTTGCTGTGTTTTTTGTTTTTGTAGAAGTTAAAAATAATTTAATTGGTTTGTGTTAGCAAGAAATGCTTGGGTTTTCTTCTGTGCTGCCATGTGGCGTAGTCTGGGATGTGGGTTTTTAATGGCCTGAGTAGTTTGTGCTTTGTCCCCACAGTATCATCAACACCACATGCTCCAATGTACCCTCATGTTTGTACAAGGAAATGAAACCTCCAGGCACTGCAGCCTTTCTTTTAATAACTGTTCCACCTGCCAGACCTGAGTCAAAGTCAGACTATACAGCTTTCTAGTGTTGCATAGTGCTTGGGCAGAAAGCAGAGTTTAAAAGCAACTGGGGTTGTTCACATGTGCATTGGGTACTTGCCATAAACCTTTGTGATTCTGTATTTTATTAATATTTCAAAACTCCTCACACTGAACCTCAGAGGTACTACATTCACCTGTTTAAAAAAAACCCCCAAAACAATCAAAGGATATTCAGGTGGGGAACAAGGCTTCCAATGTCTCTGTTTAAGCAGGTTTATGGACAAAAGGAACTGTGTGACCTTGGTGCTGAGTTAGAATTCAATGCAAATAATGATCCTGAGAAACTGAACTGCTGTTGCTTTCTTACATTGCTGTCTGGAAAACTTTTTAAACTTATTGCAGCAGTAGGTGAAATTATGTTACAGGTCCCTAAATCAGCCAACCTCTTGGACCTGGGAAGGAAGAGAGGCAAGGATGGGGAGGAAAGAGGAAAGATCACTCACCCAGTAGTCATAAATTGCCTGGCATTTTTATTCTGTTTGTTGTGAATCATCCTGTAGTACTACGTCAAGTCTGAAGGATAAGGCTGGTTGTGTCTTATCCCAGAATATGTGAAGACCTTTATACTATGCCACTGGTTCATGTTCTTTTGATCAAGTCAGACAGTGCTTCATGTTTTAGTCTGTAAAATTCTGGCTTCCAGACTTGCTCAAGAAACTGATTTCAGTTCAGGAAGGAAAGTGGGCAGTGTGACAGAGCCAGATGTGTTACTCACCTCACAAATGTGTCAGGGCACTTTAGAAAAGTTATCTCTTGCAGATAATGATATATTGAAAAAACCTCATCCCTTCAGATGCATTGTCTTTATGTATTATAGACAATTTGGATCCACAGAGTTTCTGAGCAGGAGCTGTTTATGAAGATGAGAGTAATTTTCTGTTTTCAGTTGCCAAACCTTCCCTTCCCCTTCTAGCTCACAGTAAAACTTCCCAAGCACAAAAGTTCTGTCTGGCACTCTTAAAGGAGCCTGTGACTTATGCAATTAAAGTTTTTTGTCAAGATTCATGCACATAGGCTTCCATTACACTCCAAATGAAAAGGCAGCAAGGCTTTTGTTATGGCTGGTCCAACTGTGCTAAGTTTGCATGTTCTGATATCAAATTCCTTTCATGTTTTTCACTTGCAATGGGAAGAGCTCTTGTTTTTTCAAGGGGCATTTTGAATCATGTTCCACTGATTTTATTTGTGCATTTAATAAATATTACTAATTTAATAAATAGATTAATAAGTATAATTTGAAATATAAAAATTAATATTTTCTAAGTAAATGGGTTGCTGAATTACTTAAACATTACCTTACCATGAGATTGTCCATTGATCAAAACCAAATTATCCCAATAAAAAATCTCAATTCATTACTCCTTAAATGAAAACAGAAATTATATCAAATTAATGATAGAACAAATAAACCAATCTCTATCTCCACTGAAGGTAGTAAAGCACAGATTTATGTGTAAATGCTCAGGAGTGCAAGGAAGGTTTTGCTTTCCTCTTTGTGCATCACTATCATCTGTCCCCAGTGAGGATGCACAGCTATAGAGCTGCACTACTAGCTCCATGGCCAGACCATTTCTCCCAGAGAATAAATCATAGAATTATTAAGGTTGGAAAACACCTCCAAGATAATTGACTCCAACACTTGACTGAACAACACCATGCCAACTAAACCAAAGCACAAAGTGCCATGTCCAGTCACTTCTTGAACATTTCCAGAGGTGGTGACTCAATCATCTCCCTGGGTAGCCTGTTCCAATGCTTGACAACCCTTTCTGTGAATAAATTCCTTTTGATATTCATCCTGAGCACCCTGGTGCAGGTTGAGACTGTCCTTTTTTCCTGTCACTGGTTGCCTGAGAGGAGAGGCTGATCCTCAACGTGCTACAACCCCCTTTCAGGTAGTTGTAGAGTGACAAGGTCTCCCCAGTCCTCCTCTTCTCCTGATATGATTTACTCTAGACACTTCTCAAGCCTTGTTATCCTTCTCTGAACATGCTCCAGCATCTCAATGCCTTTCTTGTAGTGAGGGACCCAGAACTCAAAGCAGGATTTGAGGTGCAGCCTCACCAATCCCAAGTACATTGAGACAATCACTGCCCTGATTCCACTGACCACGCTATTTTTTATACAAGCCAGGATGTCACTGGCCTTCCTGACCAGCTGGGAACACGGTGGCTTATGTTCAGTCATTGACCAGCAGCCCCAGGTCCTTTTCTTCTGGACCCCTTTCCAGTCAGTGGATGTGGACACTTAACAAAGTGTCCAATTAACCTCCTGTGACTTCCCTGCAAAATGGTTGTTTTGTTGTACTCTACCCAACCCCTCAAAAGCTCATCTAATAAGAATGTTAATCAAAGCACATATTTTCTTTAAATCAGTCATTCACCAGTATCCATGCTGAGTTTTGTCTGTGCTCACCCTAAGTTTTGATTTAGGGGTTTTTTTGGGTATGTGTACAGTAACTGTAAGCAGACGCAGGGTTGGCAAGGTACACAAGAGCTAAAGGAAACATTACTCTGCCACGATAAGACATGAACTATGGATCTGACTCAGGGACCAAACTTATGAGTGAATGTTAGAATGTGGCTAGGAACTGGAGTAAAAAAGCCAACATAACCAGCCAGTTAATGCCACTGGATGATGAAAACCATTCTAATTACATGCTTGTATTTGCCTTTACAGCCATAGGAAATTTGTGGGAAAGCACAAACTGAAAAGCCAGCACAAAAACACCATTGGTATCTGCAAATGTGTGTCAGATTTTTACAAGAGCACAAATAAGTCATTTTTCAAAAGTATGTTTTAAAATCTACTTTGCTGTCCTAAAGAATAAGAAGCCCAAAAGCTGTAGCTGATAAGTCTGTGAGCTGCCCTTAATGTGCAATCCATATTGCCCTAAGAGGAGATGGGGAACTGCTGTCAGAGGTGCTAATATGGATCAAATGTTCCCTGAAAGTGCAGCCCGGGGCACTTTCTGCGAGCCCTGCTGAGACCTGAAGAGCATCAGCATCAGCAGGAGCAGAAGGAGAGGGCAGCAGATGTGTGTCCTGGAGGCAGCCCTGGAAGCAGGAGCTCGCTTGCTCAGCCTTTCAAGGCAGAGTACTAAGACATGGCACAGGGTTTTGTGTTGTCCTGAAACCTTGAGTGATCCTCCAAAGTTTCTGAAGTCTTTGCAGGATTAGGCAGCAAGAAGAAGGAGCTACACAGTGCTTCTCGAATTCTTTATAACCTTCCAGCTATACTCTCAGCTACATAATGGTTTCTAGGGGAGAAACAGAAGAGAGAGTGTGTAGATTTTGCTACATATCCTGGGCTTTGTCTGCAGGTTATTTTAGGGGTAGTGTCTGGCCATTTGCCTAGAGGCCAGTCCTCTTCAATAAATCAGCAAAGGCTTGGGACGTATTTTTAACTGCTTTCTTTAGATCCCCAAGTTGATGTGAGCTCTGTTGTTTCAGATGTCCCTTGGGAAGACGATGCAGCCAGAGTGGGAGGTGATGAAGGTTGTCCAGTACTTGCTCTACTCCCTGTGAGCCCTGTCTTTGTGGATCCAAAGGAGTTGCTGTAGTGAGCAGGAAAACTCCCTAAAATACCAGTGGTTTTTGCGGACAGACTGTTACCTTTACAGCAGGCTGGGATCCTTCCCATAACATATTAGGATGCTTTTATAGGACCTGTCTCCCTTGAGCTCTCTGGGCTGGAAGTTGTTTTGTTACTGTGAGTTTGAAGCTTGGGGTGTGAAGACTGTGACCAGCGGCCCAAGGGATTCCCTGGGCTGCAGCCACAGCAGCAACCATTTGTTTTCTTTTGACAGCCTGTGGAGGCCCTGAAGGCAGCTCAAATCCACCAGTTGACTGCAAGCTACAAACCACAACCACTCTCTACTGTTCTAAAATGTATACCTGACAAGAATATAAGCCCTGGAGGCCCTAGCCATGCTTTTCCAACTGTTCTCTAGCATTTTGCTAGCTTTTTATTTACCCAGGATTTGCCTAAAAGAGGTTGCTTATATTTTGGCATCCCTAGAGCTCCAGCTGCAGTCTTTGCCTCTGGGGGTACTTAAAGGGTGAGGTTTTCAGAGGGGTAGGAGGTCTTTGCTACTTGTTTAAAGCAATTTGGGTACCATACGAGGTCTGCAGAAAATATGTTGCCTCTCCCTACAACTGTCAAGAAAGTGTGCATGAACCAGGTTAGGAAATCACAGAAAGGATGCTTCATGCCCAAAGCTGTCTATGAGGTTGCTGTTTTCATGTCCAAGAGCACTTCCCACAAATTATGGCTAGAAGGAATTTGAGATAAAATTGAGGTGGAAGCAGGACATTTCTTCATTTTGTTCAGTGTAAAATATTAGGCCCAAATGGTCCATTCTGTCATCCCAGTATGTTCAAGCAGAGAAAGACTGATCAGGTTGCTAACACAGAGTTCATCATCACACTAGTGCCAAAAACTCATTTTTCCAAAACATGCAGGAGAAGTCTTGAAACTCCTAGAAGAGGCAGATAACTACTATGGAGGTATGTCCTTGGAGTGATATTGGATAGATGCCATAAACAAAGAAATCCCTCTTCCCACTCCCCAGTTTTGAGTAGATTCAAACCTTGTTGAAGACAAAGAAATAATAACTAAAAAAACCCTAACCGTATGCGTCACATATGAAGATGGTCTGTAAAGCCCCAAACTTATTTATGGATATGGTCAGACACCATGGATCCTGCCACATCTGATGTCTGACCTCTCAATCTCCGTGAAGATTGAGGGTTTTCCATAGGCTGCCTGTTAGGCAGTAATCTCCTCCAAATTCAGCAGTCCAAAACCTGGCTCAGCAACTGTTTGCCTGCTCTGCTTAGCCTAAACAACCAGGAAGCAAGGATAGTTATTATTGCCCTGTGGTGTGTAGTAGGATATCTTTTCAATCTGCTCCATGATTAATTTACACAGAGGACCTCAGCTGTGGTGCAGTCAACTTTTACTCTCAAACTCTTACACTGAAGAGGTCTTACACTGAAGAGGTCTAAACAGACCTGAACATCTCAAATAAGTGGTGGCTGCCCCATGCTCAGTCTGCTGGTGCATGTTATAGTTAAGCCCTACCAAGGTCAGTAGAGCATGCATCCTGCAGGGATGTGACCTAGACCTCACTGAGGGGTTATGCATGCCGATTTCAGCAGGACAAGAGAAAAAAGACGGCTGCTTATTGCTTAGGGCTTTGTTATAAACAGGTACGTCTGAAAACCATTTTCTAGCAGTGCACAGCTACAAACACAATATTATTTCTAGAAACCACCCATGGCCTCAGTGCTGAAAGATGCAGAGAGGCCTCAGCAATAGGAACGTTAAGTTCTCTTGTTCCAGACTGCGGTTTCCTTACACCTTTCCATTTTGGCATAAGTTTGCAAAGCCACTCTCCATTTTTAATATTTAAAGGTTAGCTGACACACCAAGCATATTCTTGGGAAATGGTGTAGCTGCAGTTCCAATAGGCATAGCTGAAAGCGGGAGAAGTAACACGGCTGTGTATCTCAAACAAATGGGGCGACAAGCTGCATGAGCCAGGAAATACATTTTTGCCTTGCCTAGGGAGTAAGTCTTAATTTTTGCTTCAAACTATAAAGATGATGGCTAAAATTAGATGATTCATGTTGATTCACTACAGGTTTAAAAACAAAAAGTCTCTCTGACCAAATTCTTTAGTGGGCAGGAGAGTCTTTTTTGTTAGAAACAAAAAAAAATCCAAAAGGCAAAAAGCACAACACACATACACATTCACACATGCTTAAAAGTTACTGTTTTTTACCCTGGAAAATGTGGTTTCTGAAATTGAGGGTTGTAAAAAAGAAAAAAGTCTTTTAAAGCATCCCACTCGATTAGTCATTCCAGGGTGGGTCAGTCTTATCATGTCACGTGATGTCCGGTAATGGTGATGCAATAAAACAGATGCTGTCCGAATTCCGTGCCACCAGTCAGCAGCAAAACAATGCAAATCAAACCACTGTCCTTTTCTAGAAATTCCAAAACATTCCAACTCTTCCAGGCCCTGTGCTTAGTAGCCTCTGCCTTCCCAGACAAACCAAATAGATGATCATTCCTTCTTCAGCAGCACATGACAAGAACGAGTTCCAGACTGCTGGGAATACAGCTCAGTGGAAATTCTTGTTGTACCTCTACAGAGGGGTACTGTACCTTCTTGGAAAAAGAGGCAGGAAAAAATAATATTTCTGTAAATTGATTACGGTCTGGTATTCTGTCTAATTTTATACTATATATATATATGTACTTATATTTTCTGGCAAGAAGTACTGTACATAAAATCTCACCCTGACACAAGTTCAACCCACTTAGTTCTTCCAAGACACTCTATCACCCCTGAAATTTTTTACACAGTGTAAAAGAATGATGACAAAGTGGTACCAATTCTGTTTCTGTTTTGTATATTTCTCATCTGATTGATATGTGGATACATAGAAAGGAAAGGTAATGTGTTGCACTGTGAAAATCAATGGCTAATTTATTTAAACAAATTTCTATTAAGTAGGAGATGTGACTTTGAGTGACTAGCTATAAACAGCTTTAGTCCAGTAAATAAGGGAAAGCCCAATAAAAGTGCTACACACAAGGTTCTGTTGGCACAAAGTGAGACACTGTTAGGAACATACAGAGAAGTACAAAGCTGCAATCAGAATGGCTAGCAGCAAGTACACCAGTGACTATAAATCAGATTGTCTGAATAAATGATAAGGTATGGTTTTTACATTGAATCTGGTTTTACTTGGAAAAATGGTGATATTTCTACTAGAACATGAAGCCTGGAAGTTATTTGTGGCTGAAGTTTTCTGCATTCTGCAGCTGACAACAACAAATCTACAGTAAAACTATCACCCTCCTTAAAACATCTCCTTGAAATAAGTATCCTGCCAAGTTCTGGATGAGTTTCCTACTTTAAAGTTCTCTAAAAATCTCTGAAGCTGCTTTGGGTACATAACTAAACCCTAATGGGATTTTCCACAGAGGGCAAATGCACTCCATTTCCAATTGCACTTCTAAAATTTGTAGCCATTACTTTTATAGATAAAGAAGAGCTACCAGAGATTAGTTTGATTGCGTAATAAATTCCTGAAGGATGAAAAGCAGAGTTTTCAAAATATGAACCCAGCTGTAGTGAAAAGACAAGACATGATGGCCGTGGCCATGTGGCAAGTGCAACTGGGCAAAGAGCCCATTACCATTGGCTTGCTGCAGACCACAACTGACCAGCGTACCCAAAGAAGACACAACCAGAGTCAAAAGTTGCCTTCCTAAATTAAGCTCCAGAAAGGTATGTTGCTATTGGCACAAGGAGTTTGCTCAGCCACCATGGGGTGCATATATCAGAGAAGTTGAGTGAGCTGAAAGCGCAACTGTGGCAGAACCGAATTGCCCCAGGACTTGCCCTCCATGCTTGAGTAACTCCATGTTCTTTTTGCAGTGGTGGCCCTGTGAGGCTGAGGCATCAGAAGCTTGCTCTGACACAGATGTGTCCACTCCAGCATCCAATGAAGCCAGCATGTTGCTTGTGGGAAACAATTCAGGATTACAAGGAATTTTGAGAGGTCTCCAAGTGTTGACCCAGGAGTGGGGCTTGGGTCTTACACTGGAAAAGGCCTGGGGTAAAGTTCAGCAGTGGCTGATGAAATTGAGGAAATAAAGTGTTTGGCCTTAGTAAGGGAAATAGGGATATTTCTGGCACATTTTTGATGGAGTAATGATTGAAGAAGCCTGATTTGGAACAGAATGGCCATAAAGTGAGTTTAATGACTAAGGGCTGGTGAAGGAAACTGTAACAAAAACATTGCTTCTCACAGGATAACACCTTTTTTAGCACTGAGGTTTTTCCAGATCAAATATTCAAAAGAGCTTCAGCAAGGCTCACAAAAGACCCACAATGGCACCAGTTGTACCTTGCCACTGGGTTTCATGCTCAGTCCTTTCTCCACCAGCACAACAACGATGTGTGAAGGCTGAGTTTGTGCTAGTTACAGCCTTGAGGTGTTTAGGGAGTGATTAATAGACTGGATACCCAGGAAAGGACTGCCAATATTGGGTTTTCTTGGCCAATAACTCAACTCAAAAAATATCCTTCCATGTCTGCCACCTTGTGGTCCCAGATCCCGCAGAAAAGAGATTCCCCATCCCCTGTGCTCTAGCATGGCAACTTGGAGCTTCTGAGCAGAAAACAGCAGTTTATTGAGCAGTCAAATGAAGGTGGAAAGAAAACTGAAATATGAAGACAATTTCCCTCAAAACATGAATTTTGCACCAAATATTTCAATATAACTTACGCAGCAAACTGAGGTAACATTGCAGTCAGAAATGGATATACAATCTTTATGCATTCACAGGAATGCAAAAAGCTTAAAAGCGCTGTGATATTATAGTCTATGGCCTTTATTTGAGACAGCCAAAACATGCAAGGTATGATGTTTAGTTTGGGAAGGGAGTACATTTTCTGGTTCTTTTGTACTTTTTTATTTATGTTTTGTTTGGGAGGAACAGTCTAGTCACATTAAGCATTTATGCCTTGTGAATTCACCCAAGTGAATTGTATTAAACCAATACAGAACAAGGGATCGCCCATTCTGCTTGGACCAGGCATTAGCATGAAAGTTCTGGAACAAACAGAAGGAGTGTAGCAAATGTACTGTGCTGCAGCAGCATGCTTTGTCTTTTTACTAGCATGCTGTGTGTGTTTAAGCAAGGGCCAATTTACATGCCCCCTTTAGGTTTTGCTTTCTGACTGCAAGACTGAGTACAATGAAGGAATAATTCTGGATAGATTTATTTTAAATGTCATCATGTCAAAATGCTTTAAAAAGTTATCATATTCTGAACTGACCATGTAACAAGCGGGGTCTGCAATGGCAACACGGGTTTTAGTAATTTTTCTGCCTGCAACATTATGGGTTCAAAGAACTTTCTGGAGAAGCTGTGGAATCTAGAAACATTCTGTTAGGCAATTTGACAGAAAACAATAGTATTGCATGGAAATAAAATGCTTTTCTAGGCTTAAAAATAGCCAGCGTTGAACAGGTGATATTGCACAGATCTGTCGCTTGGACAATACAGCCATAAAATTTATTACTGATGATTGTATTCTGATGTTTCCGTTTCTTAATAATTCACAGTGCTTGCCAAACATAAGGAAACTTAAATTCCAAAGATGATCTGATGCTGTGTCAAAGAGAAGTCAATCATTTTCCAATAGATGATGTCCGGGAAATACGCCTGCCAGAATCTCAGCGTGAGGCAATGAAGTCTCTAACTGAAAGCAGAGGGCAACTTATTTTACATAGCTCTTCAGCATGATTCAGTTTTCCAATACCCAGTGTCTACTTTGAAGTAACCGTGAGTGTTTTATCTTGCTTTCTGTATTCACAGTGTTGGAATATTTACCTTCCGTCATTTCCAGCTCTTGATTGCAGAGCTTTTTAGTGGCTGACACTTGGCATTTGTATGCATGAAGGATGGGTGATGTAATCTATGCATAGGTTAGATCATCCATCTGCATCCTCTGTGTGCACAGACTCAGAGAGTCCCTCAGGCAGGAAGGGATCTCAGGAGGTCTCTGCTCCAAGAAGGGTCCATTTGGGCCTTGAAAGCCTCCAAGGTGACGCCATCTTCTTGGTAACCTCCTCCTGCACCCCAGGAGGCCAGTCTGAGGTCCCATACCAGATCACCGTGCAGGGTTAGTTTGGCCTGAGGAGCCTGGCTGAGCAGTGCTGCATAGCTGAATATTTGGGCTGCATTAGAACACAAACATACACAGACTTCCTCTACTTTTGGGTCATGCTCACCCCATCTCTCATATCATTGTTACTGCTCACTGCCCTGGGAAAGTTCATCTCAAGGAGGACTAGTGGGCACCTATGGATTCTCCCTATTGACCTAAGGAATTACATTTAAGATTGGAAAGGCATAGGGCAGTGTTAACACACCACGATCATGATAGTAGCATAGCACATGTGAACTCTGTGTGTGAGAAGGAAAGACATCAAGGAGACAGAAATAAAAACAAGTTCCATTATCCATCTGCTAAAAGTGACTTGTCCTTGTTTTCCACTCTAAGAGCTGTGGACTTGGACAGGCAACAGAGGAAACCTTCCCTTCCCAGAAATTTTAACCAAGCTGAATGAATTTCTGTGAGAGAGCTGAAGTGGCTGACAGTGATGGGAAAGATAATCAATGCTAGGGTGAGTGCTTTGCTTCACTGACTCAGACATTGCTCAGTTAATGTTACAATCAGTACTTGCAAGATTCCAGCACAACCCCTGTGGCTTTCTTCCTTGGTTTTCTTCGCTGAATATCCATTCCTGGTAGGGCTGAAGTAGAAACAGGGGAAGAGAGGCATGAACCATCAGATGGAACTAATATGGACCCCCACAAATGAGCTTGCTCTCTTTGTTAAAGTACAGCAAAGGATTATAAAGTAGGCATGAATAAATTCGAGCTGGAAAGTAGGAGCTGCCTAACCATTAGACTAAGGGGATCTTGCAACACCCTATTCATAGGAGCAGCAGGAGGCAAAACAACATGATTATTTTTAAGATGGAGCAACTCTCTACTTGTGAAAGGGAAGTGTAGTAATACAAGGACCTGGCCTTTGTGGTCCAAGAAATCCTAGGACTCTCTTGATTGGTAGGAAAGGTGAGTTTAAGAAAGCTGCTTATTCATACAGAGAAAAGCAAATTAATTTCCGTTTATTTTGTAGATGATTATAATAGATTCGTGTAATGTGAGTGAGGAAACACTCATAGCTTCAAATGTGGAGTACTCCCCCAAAACAAGGAATGCAGCCACTCCATTTTCTTAATTTGACTTGTGGCTAGTGAAGCCCTGGGAATATTTTCTTTGCCTAATTAAGCATCAGTTATAACCAAATGTTTGACGAGAAGTGTCATGTTTCTGGGCTCTTTGGTTTTTTGCAAAAAATCCCAGCAATAAACCCTTCAAAAGCAGATGTGTTACACTTATCTGCTATTGGGTAAACAAGTCTTGGATTTCGGGGTTTGGAATTTCATGACCTGTTTGTGCCACAACAGCTACCAGTGTCTAAGACATCAAGAGGTTTCGGTTTGGCTCATAAACACATATAAAATCCACAAATGTTAAAAATGTGACTGCCAGAGCACTTACTCTTGTCTCTCATACTGCCAGCCCTGACCCAGTTTAAGATGGGCTGTAACAACCTCCCCATATTTCTGTGTGAGTGTTCAACCAAACCTCTTTTAGGTCTGGCTGACCTTCCCCTGAGGGTACTCTGCATCTGCTGGGCTGAATATTGGTGATATGCTACTTATTGTCAGGGTGCCTTTTTGGAAATTCAGTTTATTTCCAATATGAAATACCAATCAAGATGGTCCTTCTACAGAAGGTCTAACTGGTTGCTGTTCCTCACAGCTGTTAATTACCTTTCTCTGATCTTAGTCGTCTGTCAAGCCAATTTAATTTCCCATAGTCATAGATTTTGTGGGAAAATCAAAGGCAGTAGGTGTCATATATCTTAAACATAACACTCATAAATAAGCTAGAGAAGCATGGTCAAGACAAACTGAAGATTCTGGGGCGGGGCAAAGCTTCTAGAAAACCACATCATCTGTGAAGTCAAAGGGATGCAGTGAGCAGAGTTTCACAGGGGCTTAATCTTAGTCTGATACAGTTCAGTATTTCCAGGTCCCACCTAAGGATGCAATAAGGTATTGTACCAAATGTGCAAATGACATCAAGCTGGGGAGAAGAGCAAGGTTAGACCTCAAAAAAATCTTGCCATTTCAGAAATACATCATGGAAACAAAATCAAACAAAACATTTTTCAATGAGAGCAAGTGAGGGATGTGCAGACAGTGAGTGGAAACTAGGCAGGACACCAGTAGGAAGGGGACTACAAGATGAACATGAGTCAACAAAGGCGTAAAGCTACAAGAAAAGCAAAAAACTGTGCTCCATAGAGGATGACCAATAAGACACATGGGTGGAAAAGCGCAAGCATTGTGCTACAGCACAGCCACAGCTGAAATTGTGTCTAGCTGGGGGACTTGCACATTAAGAAGGACATAACTACTTGGAAAGAGTACAGAGAAGAGTGATGATAAAGAGCAGAAGCCTGGAGAATACAGTCTTGGAAGAAAGATTGGATTTACTTGTGTTTCTCCTGAAGAAGGAATGGCTAATCAGGGACATCACAGGTTCCCAACTCATGAAAAACTGCTGATAAGGTGAAGAGAACAGTCATTTTTCACCCCCGTAGGGTAAGAAAAATGTCTATGGGTTGAACATCAGCTAGGACATTCCTAGGATCATGGGAAGAAAAGAATGAGGTAAATGACCAGAGGAAGCATGTTTTGGAGACTGCTAGGAACAGTCTGGCTAAATGCTGATCAGGAATGATGCAGCTAGATCTGACTCAGTCAAGGGGCAGCAGAGACGGGTTAGACAGCCTGCTGAGGTGGAAATCACTGACCTGGTAAAACAACACTTGGAAATATGGATGAGGGCTCAAAGCTATTTTAAAAATGAGCCCATGCCACTTCAAAGGGATTACAGCTTCACAGCTCTTTTTCATGGCTGCCTGGAAACTCTGGGAAGTTATGCTCTGGGGAGATGGGGTTGTGTGATGCCACTTGAGAGCAATTGACAGAAAGTATGGTTTAATGCTTGGCAATAAAAAGTTTTTATTGTCTGGTTTAGTCACTCTCTTCTCACCATTGCAACATCACCAGGACAACTTATCCCACAAGTCTTAGCTTGCAGAATTTTACCTTAAGATAAAGAGAGAAACAGTAAAAAAGAGGTATGAGTTTAGTTTGGATTGGTTTATGTTACAGAGTGCATGCAAAATAAGATACCTATGCCAAAAGGGCAGTGAACTGCACAGAAATATGCTTCTTAAATAACTTCAGAGGCTGCCATCAAGCACTACCACCACTTTGGGCATGTCCAGTATGATTGAGGTCCTTTCAGGTACCATTCAAGTCTCTCATAACAATTGCAAGACTTTGGGGGTTACAGGGGAAAAAGATGCAAGATTAAGATCCCGTGGTCCACTGACCCAGGAGATCAAAGCTAGAGCTGGTCCCAGCAACACTTTCAGAAGTGGTGAGCTATTGTTCCCAGAAGTTTCGTTAGACAGGGCTCTCTCATGTTGTGAAAGGGCCAAGAGGGGGGCATTTTCATAAGCCCCAGAAACGCATCTTTTGGGCCACGTTTCTGTGATAAATAAGTGACATGTAGTGAAACACTGTGTCCCAAAAGAGCAAATGTGCACAATGATGTAACAGGGCAAGTTCTTATGGTGAAACAGCTTTTGATAATGACTTGGGACAACAAAGGGTGTCAAAAAACTGTGGGGAGTTGATGTGAAAAATAACACATCTAATAACCTTTGGTTAAAAATACTCTGAAGCTACATACACCCACTATTCTTTTATTCTATTTTGGTGGTTGTACACATGAGATGTTTTCCTGAGGACTGGAATTGTGCCTCTCTTGAAAATTTATTATGAATATTTATTCATAGGTTTTGCAAGGAGCATCTTTGAAGTTTAACCTCCATAATGTCTATAAAAAGTCCTGAAAAGACAGAATCCAATCTGAGTGTAATCAAAAGTTGCACAAAGATACAGCAACATGGAAGGATTGAGGTTAATCACAGAATTGTGTAGCCTCATGGTCTATCTCATCCATTACACCAGAGCAGGCTGCTATAACAGACATGTAAGAGAATTCCTGAGTGGTACTAGCTTTGGTGTCAGCAAAATCAGCACACTACATCCTGTAGGGGAAGGTATTGCTGAAGTGGTCAAGATACTAAAGATCTAACAGATTTATAGAGCTGCATAAGCAGGTTTTTACATAAGATTTCTGGGCTAAGAAGATGTGCAAATTCCTGGAATCATTTCATTGCAACCAGATGGTATATAAGATGGGAAATATCAAGTGTAAACCATTAAGAAAAGGAGGTCAAATATCAGCCATTGAGGTGGTAATATCTGAATGTTTAGTAAGTCTGTGTGGGAAGAAATTCAGAAGTTGTTAGAGACAGTGCTTAATTTTCAATTTAAAGAAGTCCATAGATGATGGAAAAACCCATTCACTCCTTGTACTAGCAAAATTAAACAAGTTTGGTTTTTTTTGTCTAAACAACAATTTCGTTAATGAATAGCACCTTCTATATTTGACTGTTGACATTTTCCATCTCTTTGATGATTAACAGAATGAGGCTGATAACAGAATGAGGCTGTCTTTCAGCTCCATAATACATTCTATCTCCTGGACCTTAATGTTGTGGCCTCTTTTTCCTTCACTTCTTTCAGAATAGTGAAACCAGGAAATTATGTTCAGCAGTGTCAGCACTGAATTGAGTATATTTAAAACTGTTAACGGAAAGAAACTTTATTTCACAGGACTGTGTAATAAGAAATTTGAGGTGATGTGAGTAATTCTGCTTGGGCATTTATGCCAGTTTACATTGCTGCTAACAGTAATAATCCCTTTAACTGTGAGTGCCCTCACTCACTGCATGGAACTTGAGAACATTTTCATATATTACATGACAATTTCTGTTGACTTTATTCTCCAAACATCAAGACATGATGAAAACTGTTTCATCAGCTTGAAATCTGACAGTCATTAGTCTGAGTTTCAGACCAATAAAAACTGGAAAAGTGATGATCAGAAGTGCATAGTCTTCCAGGCACATCTGGCACACTTCTATTTCATGTAACTTTTTGAACTTGCTGCAATACAGTACCTTTGGGGAGCTCTTTATGTGTGAAAGACTTATTTTCTCTTTATTTTTTTTCTTTTGGAATAATAAGAAAAAAATATTTGCAAAGACTATTGTCTGGTTTACAAATGGGATACTAAACCAGTGATCATTCACTCATCATCTGCCACTGTAGATTTGGGAAGCCAAAAGGAGTCTGAGTCAGCCAGGTCTCTGAGGTCACAAATTACATTTATTTTCCTAAACTCATGCTGAGCTCAAAAGGAATTTAGCTGCCTAAATAATTTTTCTTAATTTTGTTGGTAAAATCTCTGAACTTTTTAACAATCACGTTCTAGATAATGGAAGAATTACAAGCCCATCTTTTATATTAGCATGTAAAAGCATCTGCAGATAACATGCGAGTAATTATTTGGATTGCGGTAACACTATCGGGCAATAAATCCTTTGTTGCAATTTCAGTTAAAATAATCCCCTTCTTCTAACCAATGCAAATGGAATTTTAAAAATAAATAAATAGACCTTTGAGGAACAGTTTTAGTGCCTTGCGTGGATAAGCTACATTTCTCAATAAGAATCTGAAGGTGAAGCCCTTCCCTGCAATGGATAGAAACAAATAGAGACACAACGAACAGAACGATAGAAAGAGACAAGCTTCTCTAAGTAACTTGGAAGAGAAGGGTGCAGGAAGGAAACATTTTGTTGTCTTAAAGCTGGTTTGAAGCAGTTTTTGAAACGTTTCATGCTTTAATAATATGGCTGGGGGAGTGGGGAGTTTTTGCCTAGAATAAAACTGGAAGAATGATTCACCGCATGTCTGCAACTGTTCCTTGATCGCAGTTAAGTTTGACACCACTAACACCTATGAGTCAGCAGAGACTCTTTGGGATGTGCTTTGCCTACCCTGTTTTGAGACTGTTGTAGTAGGATCTTTACCCAAGGCTGGAAACTGGCTCCCAGCATTGCCTGTGTCAGTTTTTCCTACCCACTATCAAATACCGCCAGCCTCCACCAAGAGAAGGGATCTATTACTACACCCCATGATCTCTGCAATACAGCTGTACTAGTCTATACTTTGCCATCTACATCCAGGACCTCAGTGCTGTTTGTCATCTCTCTGCAGCCAAGATAACAGATGTTCCCATAGGGACTTCGTAACACAATGTTGAAGATGAACATCTGAAGTGGTCAACATAGCCTAAAAAAGGACAGCTGTCATAACCAGGAGTCAAGCCATGGGAAGGTTTTGTGCGTTATGCTTGGAGGATCCTTTACTCTCCTTAAATTTTCGTGTGCTCAGTGCTTAAGTTTAAAAAACAGTTCTGCTTCTAAAATGATGTAGTGTAATTTGGGGATCTGACAAAGTAGAAAATAAGGGAGCTCTTCCATGTATGATGTTATCTTACCATCACATCTTATACATCTTTGTCTTGTTTGGTTCCAAGATTGCTCAATCTCTGAGCTGCTTCAGCTTTCGATCTGGACTTGGCCTACAACTCCTTAGACAAATGTTACAGAGTTTAAGTTTTTGGCTAATGGATGGGCATCTATCTTCTGGAGCCATTTTCCAAAAAATGTCACGAGCAAATGGTAATGGGAATACTTGGAAGCACATTTGATTGTTGTGCTGGCTACATTTATGAAGAATTAGAATATTTTACAGTAGTTCTCATGATTTCTTTCAGTTCTATACCTACACCTAGGTGCTTGTTGAGTTTGCGTTTTTTGTGGGGGTGAGATGGAGTATTTAATGAACCTCTTACTAAACAGTCTTATCTATGCTGCAAGAGAATGTACTGCTGGCTGCTCTGCAAAACAAAATAATCAAAATAGTTTCTGAGAGCCATTTTTCTCCAGATTTAAGTACACCACCACCTACAAAAAAAAAAATTATATATATGACACATGGTCTTCTTCTTGGAAGACAGATGTTAGAGAACAATATTGCCAAATAATTCAGTATAGATGGGAGCAAGATTTGCCAATAGGTACAGCAAGTCAGCAACAGGTCTGGAACAGAAGCCATGGTTTTTACGTGAAAGCAAGTATGGATGCATCTACTCGTAATGTGAACTGATGGACAGTGTGGTACAGATAAGAAAGTTTTAAATAAAAGAAATCCTCATGTCTGTAGTGCTTGATCTGTAGGTATTCATTGTAAAAAATTGACACCTAATCTAAAATAATCTTTGGGAATATAGAGCAAGGTGTTTAGGAGACATTTGGCAGATGCCTAAAGAACTCAGCAAAGCTCTTCAGAGGGAAGATTATCTGCTAAATTTTGCACTTTGCAAAAGCTGATGAGTAGTTTTCCACGTCAGTCAATCTGCGTAAGCAATCTCTGGCAGTGATATCACCTGGAAAAGCAATGATTAAGGGGTTAGTTAACATCCATGTCAATCACATAAAGTCATTGCTGTCAGTGATCACAGGTTTCTAGTGCAGAGGAATGTTTTTTTCCTCAGCTGTTTACTTTGGAGTAATTTACTGTGATGCACTTCATTTACACCTGATGCTTTTCCTGAAGTGGACGGCAGCACAGGATTCAAGTTGCAGCTTGGCATGGGAGGCAACATCTTTCCATGGTACATCACATCCATCTGCTGGGAGCCAAAACACTCATCTGCTGAAAGCTCTGCAGAATGTTGTCATATTGGGGGTTTTTTGTAAAGCTTTTAACAGGGTTATAATTATTTATCTTGGTCCCTGGCTCTTCCTGTGGCATTCATTTTACAGTCATGGTCAGAACTGTGTTCCTGTTCACTGATAAAGGATATAGTTTTCTTGTGGAGACAGGGAAAGAATCCACTGGCATTTGGCTTTCTGGCTTTCCTGAAGGTACAGAGTAACTGTTGCATCTGACTGCAGGCTATGCAAAAGTGCTTTAGCTGCTGCTTCTTTGATTTATTATTGATTGAACAAAAGCAGCGTATCTAGAACAGATTATTTATTTTTAAAAAAACAGCACAAAAGCCCCATGTTTTTGAAATGCTTACGTAAAGGATTTTTATTTTTCTTTTTTTTAAATCGACCTCAAAATTCACAGTTTCAAAAGCTTACATTGAGCGCATCCTGTCCTGCCTGAGTTTACGCTGCCCTTGAACTTCCATCATGTCTTAAAAAATGAGGGAAAAGTACATCAGTTCCTACAGTCATGCTCTCTTTCATACAACCACTCACACACACACAAAAAAAATTAAAAATAACAAATATATTGTTATTTTAAAAGTATGTGCAAGAATTATTGCCATTTTGGCTGCTCACCACTTGTAGATTTAACGGTCTTAACTTAAATTTTCTTTACAATCTCTCGGAATTCTAACTGTAAAAGGTTAAATCTTTACCAAAGCATGGTCTTAAAAGAAAAACAGAGGTCAAATTTTAAAAAAAAAAGGTTCCTGTACTGCAGTCTGTGATTCTTGCACTTCTTCAAGCCCAGCCACCCATCTCTACTCTTCTAGAGCTTTGAGAGAAAAAGATTGGAGCACACCGAGCTATTACTTTGGGAAAAGTTCTTTTAATCTTTAAGGTAACTTTGCCAGTGCTGTAATTGCTGTTCTCTGTGGTTGCACTATGTGATAATTAATTTGCAGGAAGCTTTGGATGTCTCAGTGTTAAAATATCGGTTTAGTTAAAACAAAAGACCTCATATAATTGCTAAATTTGCAGAACAGAAAGATTCAACAAACTGGCTTGTTTTCAAAGAGTATGTAAAAATAAAGTTTAAATATTATCAAAAGGTTATTTGGGAGGAATTTAAAAATACTCCTGCCAAGAAAAATACATTTGGAAGCTGATGGCAAGGTCAATATTTAAAGCTTTTACTCTTTAACTTTCTTAGTGGAGTCTTCAGTACAAACAAAGATACCCTATAATTAGCCATCCCCTCAGACTGTCCTGTCGGATTTTCTCTCTCAGAATTCTGAAGAATGGTCATAAGTCTTCACGAAGGAAGGCAATATTTTAATATGCCAAAAATTATATAAGTGTGCTAGAGGTGAAACATTTATTCCATTAGAGGGTCCTATATTTTAAAAATAAATGGCCTTTTAAATGACGCACAAGAATTTCCCTCCAGACTGGTCTTGTGAAATGTAGTGGCTTTGTCTCTCGTGGTTTGAGTTGGAGGCCTTTTGGTAAATAATAAGTTTTTTTAGTTCTCGTCCAATTATTCCTTCAGATGCAGTCTAATCTAGGGCTCCTTCTGGGGCAACAGTGATATTACAGTAAGTGCTATCTCTTCAGTGAAGAAGGAAATGGATTTTAGGACAGGACATTCAGCTACACCTAACTTTTGCTGTCAGCTGACCTGCAACTATTTTTCTGTCCAGAGCAGGCCATTAAAAGGACTTCTAATTCAGTATTTTATCAGTCCATAAATCTCTTTATAATCCTGTTGACAGGTGCAGTCCTTGAAGGCAACCCCAGCAGGCTGGGGGCATGCATGCCATTGCCAGCCCTTTGTGGCCAGTTTACAGATCAGTAGAGGAGAGGAAAAAGCAATTCTTCACAGGTTCATTAGAAAGTACACGTTGTCAGGGATGCTCAGCACTTCCCTTTTATTTTAAAATGGTGTATTAATGGTGGTGCTGACACTGGAGACTCTTTCTGCATTCTTCCCATCTGGTACAGGCTTTCTGAATTTGGGATGATAAATACCCAAAGGCTTCATTGCAATTCTTTTATTGCTATCTGCAACCGCAGCACAAAGCTGCACAAATATTTTTGTTGCACTGAACAATATAATTGTGTGTTAGAAAATGTGGCTATTTTGTACACAGGGACAAAAATTCACAGGCATGAGCCTAAAGGTGCTCCTGGTTTCTTGCCAGCCTGAGGATGACTGATCTACCCTGGCCAGGAAAGTTAGGGCTAGAGTTCATTGCCTTGTATTATACAGTATGGCAACTTGCACCTGGAAACTTCTTAGGTCATTGGAGGAAATGAAAATTAAATTTGAGGAGAATTCCTGGTTTCCTTAATTACATACCCAGGTGCTTTACTTAGTTCAGAGGTGGGTGAATGCTTTATTTCAGCTAGAGCAAAATACTTCCCTATTAAATTATTGGTTGTGAATTCAGAACGTAAACTTACATCCGCCACTGAGGTTCTGTTCGGAGAAGTTGCTTAGTTTAAAACTAAAATTTGCCTGACTTTTCCAAGTCTCTGTTCTCTATATTCCCAGAATTTAAACAATTTTTTTTTCTCTTTACAGTTATCCATCAATTTTGAATATTTTAATAAAAAACTAATAGCAGCTTTTACAGCTTTGATTTAGCCAATGCTCTCAGGTGATTGAGGAAAATCTGTAGAGACACTGAGAAGCAGAGCAGTTCATGCCTGCGTATCAGCCTTGGTGTTATGTTTCTATTTCTGTCAGTATAGAAGTAAAAGGCTTTTCCCAATCTAAATCATAAACTTTTCTCCCTCACTGCATCCAAAATTGGAGTATTTACCGCAGAAAGTTGAAATTTCATTTCTAGAGGGTGCTGCTCAGTCTAAAGGACAATGAAAACAAGTCAAGTAAATTGAAATGATTTTCCTCTGTTTTCTGAAGGTGATCAACTCTGATGACCACATTTGTGTTTTGTGATATTTTGAAAATGTCATTTGAATTTAGAAGACCTGACTTTTTACCAATGTTTCTAAAAATGTAGCTGGTGCTGTTTAAGTTGTTTCCAGGATAGTATTATTCATACAGATCCTCCAATAGGAGACCATAAATTACTCCTCATTTTACAAAGTCTGTCTACTGGTTTACCACGCTATGTCTGGGGACTTCATCTGTTGCAGATGCCTCTTCATTCTTTTATGTGACAAAATAAGGTTCCCTTCTGTAATAGATCAACATTTAATTCCCAAATTCATTTGAAAATTAGACAGCTTTGTTTCAAAGGGAAAATTGCAAGTATTGTAAAATGCTGATGAAAATATAAAAAAGTCTTGAAGCCTTCAGGTTTTTTTGTAATTAATTTGCCAAGTCCTCCATTCTTTCTACTACCTCTTTAAACACACTTGAGGGATACTTAGAAGGGGACCAAGGTGCAGCATTCAATAGCCCAGACTTCGTAATCATCTGCAGGTCAGACAGCAAGGGTGGCAGAGATCAACAATTTGAAACCCAAATTCCCTTGGAGTCAGGAAGAGGAAGGTGCTTGCCAGGATTTTGAGGCTAGGAGCATTTAGTGCCTATCAGAACCGGCAGTCTCCAATGACTGAGATGAAGAGCTACCTGGGAAAGCACTTGGTACCACCGCCCCACCAAAGTGGTGATATCCTGTCCGAGCTGGCACAGGCAGCAGGGAAATAAGGATGGTTGCTGTCCTTCACTCCCTGAAGCCTGGTTATAGATGGGATGCAGCCAGGATCTCTGAGGCTCTCAGGGAGAGGTCAGAAGGCAACAGCTGACATTTCCAGCAAGGCAGATGCTGGCTGGACAAAATGGGGAAAAAATCCACCGGGTGAGTGGTGCAGCCCTGAGAGAGAGAAAGCTTCACCCTTGGACATTCATTCTTTGGAGAAGATCAAGACACAGATGGACATGGCCCTGAGCAACTTGAATTCTTTTTGGAGTCAGCCTTGAACTGAGCAAAGCTTGACTTGAGGGCCACTAGCAGTCCCTTCCAGCCTCACCCATCCTGTGAGAAATTGACTTTCATGTAAGACAGTCAGGTAGGGTAGAAGTGCAAAGACTGAATAAAACATTCTCACACCCTTCAGAGACATAAGATGAAAGAAGAAAAATGGCTTCAGAAGAAAGGTTTAGAATAGAAATCTTGTTCAGGTACTCAAGTTATAGAAAACACTCTAAAGTTCTTTCAAGGATGCACTTTTTGCAACATACGATGAGAAATCAGTCACCTTCTGAAAGGATTTACTTCAAATCCTTAAGTCAACAGCAAGCATGACAAGAGTTAGTATTGAGCAACTGAAAACTGTTGGATATTCTGGAAGATAATCCTCCTCCAGTTCATTATGGTAATTTGTGTTTCATTTTTATTTATGAGAAAGTTCTCATTAGAAAATATTCACTATGTCTGTAACAATGATATTATAGTAAGTTTAAATGAATGCAATTTTAAAAAATCCTCAAAAATGTACTACCTTTTTTTCTCAGAAATCTTTTTACAAAAGTAGATTTGTCTTTACTTTTACTTTGTATGTTTTGTCCCTGAGAAAAAAAGTCATTGTAGTGAAATAGGAAAACATAAACCCATTTATAAGTCAAGTGATGAACATTTTAAGGCTGAAAATATTTTGAAAAGATGGGTAACCTCCTTGCCTAACTATAGGATAAACAAAACTACCACAGTCTTCACGTCTAACATAAGGCTAGGCTTTATGAACATCAGTGGAGTCTTTCTAATTCTCTGCTAGATATGCAAACATAAATTATCAGTTTTCTGAATTTAAAGTCCCACCCAGAAAAGATGGTAATGCTTGATAAAATCATGACTTAAATGCAAATTAAAAACTTGACTCTATGAAAGAGTCCATGAGTAATGATTTTTTTATACTGCTTAGGCTTAAGATTCCTCAGAAAGAGTGATTAAAATGTTTTAAGTGCTAAATTGCAAGTTAGCTTTCCAAACAAAATCGACTGGATGGTACAGGAGACTGCAAACCAAAGTTTGCATCTTTTCCTTGAGACACTCATCCAAAGCCTATTGAAATTAACTGGAATCTTTCAAATTAATTCACTTTGGACCTCGGAAAATAAACATTATGTAAATACTAAACACTTTTGCCTTTATAATTACCTTCTACTCCCATGCAGGATATGCAGAGGGAAAGGGGAAACTAATAATTGGAAAAAAGCTTCTGAGTGCTGTGTCTGAGGGGCAATAGTGCCATGTGCAAAATATTCTGTTTCAGGGCTATGCCAAACAAAAGTTCACAAAATCTGCAGACAAACATGGACAGCCACCTCTGCTGCTGTGTGCACAGTCCACCCTTCTGGGCTGTAGATCTTACAGGGGCATTGGGTTGTCCTTTGCAAAAGCAAAGTCCTTCCTTAGGTCTGCTCCAAGCCTCCTGCAGCCCCCTCAGTCCAACAATTAACATATCTGTAGGAGATATCTGTGATGTGCCCAGGGTTTAGTTTCTCTTGCTGGTACCTCTAGGTATCTGCATGCTGAGTTTGACCTCTTTGCTTGGTGTGTTTGCACTGCTAAGCCTGAACCCAATATTTCCAAGTCCCTGAAATACAGTCTTACATCTTACCTTAGAGCATGACATTCTTAGTTCCATCTCATTCAGCCACCTGCAATGTACTTCAAAGTCAAAAGGCTACTTGAAATTAAGATATTTTTGGTGCTCACTTGTCTTGTAGGTACTGGTATCACATGACAATCAGCCAGATATCCAATTCTTTTGGAAAATGGTAAAATTGCAATTTTAAGACTGTGCTCCTGTCTGCTGTAGCTCCAAGCAATAATGCACAGACCTGTAACAATGAGAGGGTTTCCCAATAGATTTCTGAGGATTTAGATCATGTTCAGTGGCAGTCTTGGTAACTGATGCTCTAATGTAGTTCAATAATTTTTGAAATCCTCTGCTGTGAAATCACTAGCTAAGGCACTGAAACACACTCCTGATCGTATTTCTTTCTCAAGAAACACTTGCAGAGCAAAGCCTGAGCCCTCCCTGCTGCCTGCTGCTGAGCTAGCTGCTACTTGGCCCCGGTGACAAACTTCTCCCCTCTTTCTTAATACAACATTGCTAATTTGGCACCTTTTCTCCACTTTGTTCTGAAGTTTAAACCAAGGGTTGGGGTGCAATCACAAGGTTCCCAGCACATGTGCTCCCTAAGAGGAAGATTTTGGTATAGTACCACCTAATTTTATGTATGACTGCTAGATATTAAATACAAGTCCTAGCTCAATCTGAGGTGTATTGTTTTGTTACCGTAGTTAATATTTTACTGTAGCAAACCTGGGCCTAGTACCTCAGATGCAATTAAATTATGTTTATGGCAAACTTCCCCAGTTTCCTAATTTACCCATCCCCTAAAAAGCTCAGACCTTTACAGACTAATGCTTTTGAGCAGACCTGGACAAAAACTGTGAGTGTAAAGCAACCTATACAACAAAAAATATGTAATTTACAGCCTGAAACTAAAATCATGTTGCTTCAAACAACTATTTTCTGTCTTAGCTGCTGGAGAGGATAGGGGCACTAAAACTAACTATAGCCTAGTTTTGTCTAATATAAGAGGTTAAGGCATGAGACAGACACAAGACTAACATGGAAAAGTGGGTCTGTAACTTCACTGGACCTAGAAAGCTGGCCATAATCAAGATGCTCTCTGGGCTAATTCCTCTTATGACTTTCCTGTCCTTGGATAAAACACCAAATCGAGGTTAAAATAGCCCCCTTACTTCAGGAACAAAGCCAGAGAGATTAGGCTGGGTGTCAGGACCTACTCCCAGCTGCTCATGTTGCTCAAGGGTGCCACGTGGCAAATATCCTTTGTGCAGGGCAAGATCCAGACCTCTCTATGTAGAGACCAGTCCTTGGCAGTCAGTCCTTGCTTAAATATTAGCTTAAGTATTAGCTACCTGCCAGTCATGCTCTTTAGAGCTGGCTTTCCAGGAAGATAAAAGCACCCAAAGCAGCAAAGAAAAATCTACACCCATTGACACTGGGCACATGGTCAGAGGAATGCTGAATGGGCAAAATACAAAAGGCAGCAATAAAACATCCTGCTGCTGTGAAGCTTTCCCGTCCAGCCTCATGGAAACCAGCCTACAGCCAGAGAGCCCTGCCTGTGAAGGAGGTGGAAAATTTCACAAAGTGAGAAAAACTTGAACCTTTGTGAAGAATCTGGGTTCATCCTCACAAGCACTGCGACAGGTGATAGCCCTGCACATGGCACGGGACCTTGTCTCGTCCCACTGGTGTGGACCACAGGATGTACTGCAGCATCTTCATCACCCCACTTCCCTAGACAAGTCTAGGGAAAGGAAAATCCCTTCGGGAAACTTGTCCTCATTGGATGCAGGAGTGTTTGACCATGAGTTGCAAAGAAACAGTTGCACATCCACTGACACTTTTGTTTCAGGGGCTTTAAGCCACTCTCATTATATCTGGGAGCATTTTTCTTAACATTTGAATGTTTGGGGCTGGCGAAACAGCCTCAGTGGATGATATTTGGCACTTCCTGTATTTTCCACACAAGGTAAGCCAACAAGCCTGAAGCAGCTGAGGCTGGCCAAGTCCTCTTCCCTGCTGTGCAGACTCATGATGTGCCAAGGAAGCTCCACAAGTGGATGCTCAAAGGTGAGAAGGCAGTGGGGGGAAACAAAACTTCAGCTGCCCATTTCACTTCTCTTCAAATGACTCTTAACATCCAGGAGAAGAAAATACAGAGGAAATCTCTCTCTGCATGTGCAGGCTGGCAAACATGTGACCTTTCTACTGGAGACTAACACATGATTGTCCCTTGTTTGGATACAACTTCTCTCTCACCCCCTCACTGCTGGTGATGAATACCCCCAAATTTGTCCCAGAAGCATCACACCTGACCATGTGGAAAAGGACAACTGTCTGCTGCGGAAAGAGCAGCAGATTGGGCTGTGGTCACTGGTCCAGTCTGCGGCTGAGGGCTTGCTGATGGAGGAGCCTACATCCAGCCTTCAGCAATGCTCCTGCCTTCCAGAGGTGGCTGGCAGAGGTTGCTGATGTCTTTGGCTGCCCTGAGTGTCCCTCATTCAGGGTCCTCCATGGAATTCCTTCCTCTGCCAAGTGGTTAAAAA